>JAGFNQ010005454.1:0-224561 GCA_024364735.1 Boesenbergia rotunda | reverse complement strand
GTGCATGTCGACAAGGATACGAGTTCGTAAAATTTAAAATTTTTACGTGCAGCGGAAGAGTTTGCATAAAATAATTTCCTAAATTATTTTAACTTCGTATCTAGCATGCAACTTTATAGTGTATCGACATAATCATAAAATAAAAGTTTGCGAAAAAGTAAACTAATTTACCAAGTAGCTCGCGTAACTTGAAGAAAGGGACGAGATCCAACCGTAGCGTCCCTTGGAAGCTTCGCCTCTATTCGCGTCCACGCCGAGTTCTCTTCGGGATGACTTCGCAAAGTCACGAGTTTTGTGCCGACGAGAACTACTAGATTCTTGGAAGGCACAACTAGAAGGATAAGAGAAAATAATGAAAAACTAACCAACGAAGTAACGGAATCAAATTCCGGGAAGAGAGGAATCGCTATCCGCTTCTTCTTCTTCACGTTCGGGTTCTCCTTCTTCTTCTTGAAGCTCACGCCAACCTCAACTAAGGGAGGAGTTGCGCCGGCCCTAAGTCACCAAGTGGGCGCCGGCCCTAGGCTCCAAGGTGGGCGCCGGGCCCTAGGCAAGAGAGGGAAGAGGAGAAGAGAAGAGAAGAGATTAAGAGAGAGAGGGAGAGCTCTATGATTCAATTACTTGAATTGGAATTAAGGGCTAGCCTTTGGTTCCTTTATATAGTAGCAAACTCCTTTGCTAAGTCTCCCTCTAAACCGAATTAACGGAATTAACGGAATTAGTTATAAGAAATTTATCTTATAAATTTTCTTATTGCTTATTCCGTTTAAGCCTAGTCTTATTATAACCATTTATAATAAAACAAATTAGTTATCATAAGAAATTTATTCTATAAATTTTCTTATGAATTTTATTATAACTAACTTTATAATAAAACTAATTATTTATCATAAGAAATTTATCCTATAAATTCTTATGAATTAATTCCGTTAAACCAAGTCTTTATTATAAACTAATTTTAATAAAAAACTAATTCTTCTTCTCTTTAAATTATGGAATAAATTTATAAGAAATTTATAAACTTTCTTATTATGAAAAAATCAATTCATAATTGATTTATAAAATTAAAATAAACCCAATTCATGGATTATTTAATCTTCCATAAAAGAATAAATTTCTATAAATTTATTTATATAAATTTCTTTATACAAATTTATTTATCCATAATTCATAAAATAAATCGTGCTTGATTTATCTTATTAATTAAACCAAATAAATTGATTTAATTCTCTTTAATGGCCGGCCACCACAAGGAGGGTTAATACCCTCTTTGGCCGGCCAAAACCGACCCGAACCGATCGCGAATTAAACTCATTTAATTCGCCCAAAAAGCCTTCAAAAGACTTAGCATTTTAGTTTCCATTGCGCCTCTGATTAACTCAGATTCAACTTATTTCTCTTGATCGGGAAAATCCAATTTTCAACTCGTTTTAAATCCCTCGGATTACTCGTAGTGCGTGTGACTAAATAGGCTTTCGATTTATGTTGGCCGTCTATAATTAACTAATTATAGAACGATCATGAGTGACACCTAGTAGTACATCATGATCCCCAATTAATCGAAAGATCAACGGTTTGACCTCAGAAGAAATTATTCTGAAACCCTTCAGCAGCTCTAATGAATCGTGCCCCATTCCCTTCACCACCTTATACCCACTTGGTTCAGGACACGATCAATGGTGTCAGTCCCCACTAGGCTGACTACGTCACGCCTAGCCCAAGTAATGTCTTACTCGTCCTTTGGATTTCTAATTACTCTCATGTATTTTAGAGACTCTCACTCTAAACATGATATGCTCTGGCCAGAGGCTTTGAGTAACAATCCGACGATAGGCCTGGGTATACATCTCCTCGCAAGGAGTGGTGAATCCTTTGTAGGCTGTTCAAACATCTTCGGGCACTTCGGCTTATACCCGATCATCCTGGGTCCACACCTCCTTGGAGATGCTTGCTTAAGATGTCAAAGTATAAGTCTCTATGACCAAGATGACTTGAACACCGCAAGTCAAAGGAACATCGCACTTAAGCCGCAGTAAGATCTTCATTGACATATCTACATGTAGATTCCCATATGAAGTCTTACAGCTAGTCACTCCAATGAACTAGTTCCCTTAACTAGCATCCATGTTTATCTCCGGACATCCCAATGTCACCAGCTAGTGAGAATCAGCTGATTAGAGAATAACCCATGCTAGTCTCAACAGAATTGATAGTGTCCGTTTTTATCAATTCATCGACTAGGGATATTTTCAATACTTCACATTTGCGCATTTAGAGATAATCACTAGTTGTGATCTCATCACAAATTCTCTTATGCTGTGAGTTGTATTGCGGACATTCAGTAGATGAGTTTAAGATCCCAATCAAATACACAAGCATGTATACTCAAATAGTGATTTATCATTTATTAATATAAATGTTTTACAATCATAAGGCGATTGCCTTAGGACACTTCTCTCATATCACTAACACTGGATACATGTTAGTTATCCCTGAGTTATTATGCATGTTCTGGATACATGTTAGTTATCCCTGAGTTATTATACCTGTTCTGGATACATGTTAGTTATCCCTGAGTTATTATGCATGTTCTGGATACTTGTTAGTTATCCCTGAGTTATTATACCTGTTCTGGATACATGTTAGTTATCTCTGAGTTATTATGCATGTTCTGGATACTTGTTAGTTATCCCTGAGTTATTATGCCTGTTCTGGATACATGTTAGTTATCCCTGAGTTATTATGCCTGTCCTGGATACTTGTTAGTTATCCTTGAGTTATTATGTATGTGTATCTATCATACACCATCCTTGCACTGTTGCATGCCGGCGATCAGCGACTCCCTTGTGGTTGAGCCTAATCGTCTTCCGGTACATGATATGCGCACACGACCACTCATGAGTTAGTGGATACCGTAGGATGTGCGCATTTGCTCTGTATTGCTCCGTTCGGCCACTATTGGAGGGTGAGCGCGGGCGTGGTAGCAGCCAGGGATCCCTTCTCGTACTGAGCCACGAGGAGATGAGAGCGGAGCTACCCCATTGCTTGGGGTAGGGGGGTTGTCCCCCGCCAGCATCCTGTCCACTCGGTCACTCAGGAGCAGTGATGGCAGGGTGTACAGTTGTCAGAGCCCTACCCGTTCAGACGTCCCTATGACAGGTGTACGATGATCTGTCTGGTGTCAGGGGTGACACATGTCATTGCACCATGTGCATACTATGCATCGTGCATTGTTTGCTGCACTTATTTGCTGCACTTGTTTGACATGCATATTCTGGAGACTTGTTATTTGAGATTATATGTCTAATGATATTCTCTTGGTACTTATTATCCTCTTTTCAGGTTAGCTGGATTCTGGTATGTATCTACCTCAGTATTTCCAGTACTAGTTTTTCCATATTGTTGATATGAGACTGTATTAACGTAGATGCTTATTGTTATTATAACATACTATGCATATCTGCTGGGTATTCGCTGAGTTATGGACTCACCCCGTTGTCATATATGTTTTTATTTCAGGTTGAGATACTTGGAGTCGCCAGAAGAGCCCAGCAGCCAGTCCCTACCCATCGCGTTGACATGCTTTTGCTTTGTACTTGTAGTACATTTGTTTTATATTTCTGTTAGTGATTTGTATATGTCATAGGAGTGTGTCATGTGCCCTAAGGGGTTTTTTGTATTGGTTGATTTGTCGTAAGTTGGACCGGTCCGCAGTCAGGTATGATTTACTTAGTTGTCTTGTGCATTTATATTGTGTCTATCTATATTTTGAGGCCTGAGGCCAATTAAACTGCGTGGTGATGTCTAGTATGTTCTGTGTATGTGTAAATTGTCCGCCGGACAGGGGAGGTGCTGTCCGATTTTCTATTGGATCAGCGGCTCCTGGATCTCGGGGCGTGACAACAAATCAGTGAACGGGGTGATAAAGGACAATATGGGATCTCTGACGGTAATGAAAGGACAAAAGGATGCAAGAAACATCTACAAATTGATAGGGACTATAATTGTAGGTGGAGTCGCCTCAGTAGAGTTTTAATCAGAAAGTACAGTCTTGTAGTGTATACGGTTATGGTATATGAGTGAACTATTGGTGTCAAAAGCACCAGATCGAACCTGGTTTTGATAATGGCAAAGAGTTCAAAGTTATGTTTATGTTGTGATCTAGTTCGTTTCATTAAGTGTGCAGGAAAGTCCTAGTTGAGCTAGACACGAAGTCTTGACCTGCAGGGTTGAACACGAAGTCCTGGTCAAGGACTAGGCACAAAGACCTAGCCGAGGGGTGGGCATCGAAGACCTGACCGAGGATTGGACAAGAAGTCCTGGTTGTGGACTGGGCACTGAAGTCATGATCCGGAAGATCGGGTAGGAGTCTTAGACGAGCCAGGATTGCGGACAGAAGTAGAGGCAGGTCGAGGTACGGACGTCTTGAGATCCGGCAGTCTCGGAGGCCGAGCAAAAGTCCAACTGGAGGAGCCGGTTGGCAAAAAGGTAACTTCTCCAGAGTGGAGTAGGTGAGGGCACGCTCCCCAGAAGAGGGAACAGTAGGCGTCGGTTCGACCTAGGTTTCATTTTGAATCCAAAGTCAGAATTAAGACAGCTCCGGCTGTTATTCATGCATTTATTTTTAATATTATATTATTCTTGGACTAACCCTAGTTGCTGGACTGAAAGGAACTAGCTACTGAATTCCAAGCACCTAAAAGGGTTCAGGCGCCCGAGAACCTAGGCGTCTGATAAGTGTCAGG
The DNA here is from genome assembly GCA_024364735.1 of Boesenbergia rotunda. Lineage (NCBI taxonomy): Eukaryota > Viridiplantae > Streptophyta > Magnoliopsida > Zingiberales > Zingiberaceae > Boesenbergia > Boesenbergia rotunda. Next base: position 219,816 of record JAGFNQ010005454.1, on the reverse strand, counting down.
CACCTAGATGGGGTTTTCCAGTGGATAGAGAAGTTGAGATGGCAGGTTCGCCACATCAGCTTCTCAGGCGCCTTAGCACTCCCAAGGCGCCCAAGACCAGAGATAAGGTTTGGCCAAGTCTGCGGATAAGCACGCGCCATATTCGGTGACGTGGCAGGCGCCCAGGCCTTATCAGGCGCCCAAGAAGGCACTATAAAAGGGGCTTCACCCCTTTGCTTCAGAACAAGAGTTTTCTAACTCTAGCACTCAAACACGCTCCATCATTCTTTCATGCTTGAGTTTCCTGCACCGACAACGATCATGATCAACGACACGCTGCTCGAGAGCAATATTGCTTAGTGGGGCCCATAGAGATGGTGTCTATTACTGGTTGAAATATGCGTCTAAGCTATCGTTTACTTCTACCCTTTCTATACCTATCTCGTCATCTATGTCCTTATGGCATAGTCGTTTAGGTATTCATCATTAGATATTTTGCAACAATCTTTGTCTTCGTTGGGCTTTTCATTTTCTATGGATACTTTGTCTAATTTTTTTTTTTGCACTTTGTGCAATATTAATAAAAGTCATAAGTTGTCTTTTCATAAATCTAATTTTTCGTCTCGTGCTTCTATGAATATTGTCTTTTCTGATGTATGAACATCTCCTATTTCATCATTTGATGGGCTAAGATATTATGTTATCTTTGTTGTGTTGGTGCAGGAAGCACCATATCAAACCTTGTTTTGATATTGGCAAAGGATTCAAAGTTAAGTACTATTTGTGATCTAATAAAGTTACTCAAGTGTGCAGAAAGAAGTCCTGGCGAAGGGTTGCTAGGCACCTAGCGAAGGAATGCTAGGCACCTAGCGAAGGAATGCTAGGCATCGAAACCCTAAGACCTGGCGAAGGGCTGCTAGGCACCTGGCGAAGGAGTGCTAGGAATCGAAGACCTGGCGAAGGGCTGCTAGGCACCTGGCGAAGGACTGCCAGGAATCTAAGACCTGGCGAAGGACTGCCAGGAATCGAAGACCTGGCGAAGGGTTTCTAGGGACCTAGCGAAGGACTGCTAGGAATCGAAGACCTGACGAAGGGCGGCTAGGCACCTGGCAAAGGACTGCTAGGAATCGAAGACCTGGCGAAGGACTGCTAGGCACCTGGCGAAGGACTGCTGGGCAAAAGTCCAACCGGAGGAGCCGGTTGGCAAAAGGTAAACTCTCCTGAGAGGAGTAGGTGAGGACGCATTCCCCGTCGAGGAAACAGTAGGCGTCGGTTCGACCTAGGGTCCATTTGGGAGACCCGAAGTCAGAACCAAGATAGCTACGGCTGTAAAAATCAACTAATATTGTTGTCTTGTTGTTTTGGAAGTAACCTTGAATGCAGGACCGAAGGAATGTGTTTCTGCAGCTCAGAACGCCCCAAAGGAGAGGGGCAGACAGCTGGGCAGGGCACCCTGGAGGTCCCGAGCGCCCCCAAGGTCAAGGCAAAAACAAGGAAGCAAGAATCGCTTCGAAAGCTTAATGGGCTAGGTGCCTTGATGGTCCCGGGCGCCCTGTATGTCTCGGGCGCCCTAGGTCCAAGCCAAGTTGTGATCGAAGCAAACTCAGCTACGAAGCCAGCAGACCAAGTCAACCGGGGCGCCCCCAATGTCCCGGGCACCCCCGTCAGCTCTGAGGCCGATTCTGGAGGGATAAGCGCTGACCGAGCTTCGGATGAGGGTTCTCGGATCCGAAGGCACGTGTCAGGTGTCCCCAGGAGTACTATAAAAGGGGCTCGACCTCTAAGGCTTCGACAACAATTTTCCAACGCCTCTACGCTCTTCATTCAAGCGCTCTGCTCCGGAAACCTCTGATCTCGAGATTCTAGCACCGACGACGACCCCCTGCTCAGAAGTACGATCCACACCGGGCGTCGGTAACGAAGAGTATAATTTTCTTTATTGCACTACTATTGTAACAATCTTTGTAAATCTTTGTGCATTATAGAATTGCCTATAGTAAACGGTCAAGAACCGTGGGCCTTGAAGTAGGAGCCGACCGCGACTCCGAACCAAGTAAAATCACTTGTGTTCCATGTGTTTTATTTCAATTCCGCTGCGTATTCTCTTTTATTAATCCGAATGTTTTTCACGATATTCACCCCCCCCCCTCTATCGTGGTTTCTCAATCCAACATGTTGATCATTTTACAAAGTATATATGACTTTATCCTTTGCACAAAAAATCACATATATACTCTACCTTTATTGCGTTTAAAACTCTCATTGAAAATCGGTTCTCAATGACTATCGAAACTCTCTTCATTGACAATGGGGGTGACTTCTTAGCTCTTCATTCCTTTCTTACTACTCATGGTATCAATCATTTTACTACCCCTCTACACACTCCTAAACATAATGGAGACTCTGAACGTCTTCATTGTCATATAGTCGAAACTGGTCTCACTCTATTGCACAGAGTATCTATTCTACTCACTTTCTGGTCTCACTCTGAATGGCTTTGCTGCGGCTGTCTATTTCATTAACCACATGCCTAAGGCCGGTCTTTCTCAAGTGTCCTTTGAAAAATTGTTCACTACCGCCCCTTATCTTTTGAAGCGTCTTGTTTTTGGGTACTTGTGCTTTCCATGGTTGCGTCCCTACTCCCGTCACAAGGTTGATCCTAAGTCAACCTCCTGTATCTTTCTTGATTATTCTCTCACTCAGAATGCCTTCCTATACTATGATCTCACTCTCAAAAAAGTCTTTGTATCTCGTCATGTTAAATTTGTAGAGCAAGTTTTTCTATTTATTGGCACCTCCTCTCTGGGTTCCGCAGTAATAGACATTAACTCTGAGCTTTCTACTGCACCAGTCCTCTCGTGGGACCCTCCGATACCAATATCGCAACCTGCCACTAGTTGCAACCGTCCATAGCTGACTCCTTCACCGTTGTCATCCACGCTACCTGGTGGCGCATAACTTCTAGCCCATCCTCCCTTTTCCCCTCGCATTTCCCAAAACTAACATCTCATGCAAACTCGCTCCAAAAATGTCTTCTACAAACCCAACCTAAAGTATATCCTTCATACTAGCTTTTCATAGCCTTGTGAACCATCATCTATCAAGCAAGCGCTCAAAGATCTGAACTGGGTAAAGGTCATGCACGAAGTGTATGATGCTCTTCTCCATAATCAGACTTGGACTCTTATCCCACTTTCGCCAGATTAGAATCTTGGGGGTAACAAGTGGGTGTTTCGCATTAAGTGCAATCTTGATGGCTCTATTGATCAGTATAAGACTCGTCTTGTTGCCAAGGGCTTTCATTAAGGTCCTGGTGTTGACTTTTATCATACATTCAGCCATGTTATTAACCCAGTAATCATTCGCATTGTTCTTAGTCTAACTATAAATCGAGGATGGTGTCTTCACCAACTTAATGTCAACAATGTGTTTCTCAATGTACGTCATATAGAGGAGGTTTATATGGCACAACCTTCGGGTATGCGCAATGCTGAATTTCCAAATCATGTGTATTGTTTGCATAAGACTCTTTATGACCAGAAGCAGGCCCCGTGTGCTTGGTATTTGGAGCTTCGCATCTTCTTGGTTTCTCTTGGCTTTATCGTCTCCCAAGCTGATACCTCCTTATTTGTTTAGTATAGGAATAGTATTGTTATCTATTTCCTTATATACGTAGATGATCTAACAATTACAGGTAGTGATGCTTCTGTTGTTGATGACATAATATGCAAACTTGATGCCAAATTTGTAACTAAGGATCTTGGGGTTCTTTCCTTCTTTTGTGGAGTTAAGGTTCGTAGTCTTCAAATGGTCTTCTTCTATCTCAACAAAAGTAAATCACTGATCTTCTCTCGAAACACAATATGCTTACCTCCAAACTGATTTCCACTCCTATTGCTGCTGGCTCTCATCTTACATTTCATGATGGGTCTCCGTCTTTTGATGCAACTAAGTTTTCACAGGTGATTGGTAGTTTGCAACATATCTGTATGACCCGTCCTGATATTTCCTTTATGGTCAATAAGCTTTCATAGTTTATGCATGCCCCTTCAAAGATGCACTAGGGTGCTGTGAAGCGTTTGCTTCGGTATCTCAATGGTACTTTGGATCTTGTCATTTATCTACTTGCAGATGCACCTCTCACTCTTCATGATTTTTCCGATGCGGATTGGACAGGAGATCCGGATGATTAGTGTTCTACAGGTACATTTGTTATTTTCTAGGTCCTAATCTAGTTTCCTGGAAATCTTCCAAGCAGCGCACCATTGCGCGCTCTTCAACATAGGCAGAATATCGTGCCATAGCCTCTGCGGCATCGGAGCTTCAATGGATTAAGTCACTTTTGACTGAACTACTTGTTCCGGTTATCACGCTTATTGTGCTCTTCACTGATAATTTGGGTGTTGCTTATCATTCGGCTAATCTTGTTTTTCAGTACTCTCGGATGAAGCATCTAGCTATTGACTATCATTTTGTTCGTGATCTGGTACAGTCCTTTGAACTGCGAGTTACTTATATTTCTACTACCGATCAGTTGGTCGATGCACTTTCTCGACCTCGACTATTAGCTATTTGCAACAAAATTAGTGTCATCTCTAGGACACCATCTTGAGGGGGCATATTACGGAATATTATTCTCTTTATTGGAGAATATTTGTTTCCTTAGCTTTCTTATTTATTTGTTTACTAGTATTGCAATATTATCTTTATTAGAGAATATTGTTGGGGCAATCTATGGTCCAGAGTGATCATGTGTTTTGATGTTTCGGCAAAGGATTTAAGTTAGGTTCACCCTTGTATTTGATATGTGTATTTGAGTGTGCAGGTTTGCAAGATATACATTGACTCAGTTGGACGACTTCGGGTACGGTGAAGGATGGCATGGAGGCAAGCCGTGGGCTTGTGTGCGTATCCGAGGGACCATGGACAAAGCAGGGAGGATGAGCCGAGGGATCGGACTTTGAGGCGTACATGAAGGATGGCATGGAGACAAGCCGAGGGCTTGTGTGCGCATCTGAGGGACGAGGGCCAATGTCGAAGAGGGCTTGAAGGCAATAGGTCGAGGCTGCTGGGGCAGGAACGATGAGCTGAGGGAAGTGGACTTCGAGGCATGCGTGAAGGGTGGATGGAGACAAGCCGAGGGCTTGTGTGCGCATCTGAGGGATGGGAGCCAAAGTCGAAGACGGCTTGAAGACAACAGATCGAGGCTGCTGGAAGAAGTGTCAGCTGAGTTGTGAGGGTACGAGTGCTGAGTGATATGCACTCGGAAAATCCTAGGGTTTGAGTGCTGAGAAAAGTGTACTCGGGAAAGGGGAACCTTAGGTGTAGGAGTGGACCAGTCGATTGGTGCCAGGGCAGTCAACTGATAAAGTCCACAGAAAGATCAGTTGACTGCCCATGGACCAATCGACTGATGGCACTTGGAAATTCGAACGTTAGGCTGTAACGGTCGAATCTAAGTGGGACTAGTTGACTGGTAATGGACCAGTCGACTGGTAATGGACCAGTCGACTGGTAATGGACCAGTCAACTGGTAATGGACCAGTCGACTGGTAGTGGTCATTTTAGCCAAGAGCACTATTTAAAGGGGCTCGTTTTTTGTTGAAGTTTCTTGACGAAATTGGCTTTGGTTAAAGGACAATTAGTAGTCTTTGTGCTCAGGAGTGTTGTCCAGATTGTTGCGAGATTTCTCCACCCACAAGGAGCTACACGAGCTAGCCGGAGGTCTTCTGGGGAGTCATCCACCGATGGATCAGGATCGTCCACCTTACAGACAGTCGTGGAGTAGGAGTGTTATCTTCGAACCATGTAAAGGTGACATGTTAGTGATTGTTTGATTTTGTTATTAGTATTTCCATTTGCGCACGCTAACATTGTAGAAAGAAGAATCGTGAATTGCTATTCACCCCCCTCTAGCAAACGGTAAGATCCTAACAAATATTTCCTTAGTTTTCCAATTTATTTGTTTCCTAATATTTAGATGCTTTGGAATTTATATACTGCACATCTTATTAATAAAATTGTGTATTCAACTCTTAACCGGGATGATCATCTATGGTCTGGATTACATCTCTCAATGATTATGCTGTGAATGCTACTGCTCATAACGGACCGGTTAGGGCACAATGTATCCAATCAATCAGTGTTTGAAACCATTCTCATACATGGCTCAGCCAATGTTGTGCCATAGGCCTTGCTTGTTGCTCAAGAGAGATTGGATCACATGCCTGTGTTTTTGGCTCAAGAAAGGTCGGTACTACTATATAAGTAGGCTTGGATCTTGAACACAAGACAGAGAGACAAATACCAATAGAAAGACATACAAAAACGTGTAGCCTAAAGATAAGAGATATTCTTTCACCTTGAATCTCCTTGTTTCTTCTCTTTCTTGTTGCCATTCAATTTTTCACTCGGCAGATACCCATGATAGTGTTGATATACATGTTTAGTTTGCCACGATGACCTGTGTAAGGTTGTGATCATGGTTTCATCGTATTATCCTAGGAAACAAACGTCCAGCGTGACCTCAGAGCGCCACCAAAGGGGACAAATCTGTTATAAGGATACAGACTCACCGCAGGACTTAGCGTCTTAATTTGGACTTTAGTGACACAACACACACAACCCACTCGGACTCAAGTAGTCAATGGCACACAGACTCTAGGTTAATTCTTGAGCACTCGATGTCTCCTTCCAAGCAATCGGCTTCACCACTCGGCAGCTTGACACAAGCTTGGTGACCGACTTGGCAACTCAGCTGACTCATCATCGACTTTCCTGACTTGACAATGACTTCCCACTCGGACTCGAGAAGTCCACTTGGTTCTCGACTGCTGCTCCTTTCTGAAGATTGATTGTTTAGCTTCCCACTCTGGCTTATGAAACTATCAACGGAAACCAGCAAAATTCCTCTTACTCACAAACAATCTCAGTGTTTGTCCTAATCAATCTAAGAAGGCAGCTTAAGATTATTTGTTCAAGACATATCGACAAATAAGCTTGAGTTGTATTAATTTATAAGTTCAATTTAGACTTCATATCTCCGACAATTTGATCATGGAATTGCGAAATATTGCAACAGAGACTTTTGATCTTATAAATCTACTTGCATTCTTTAGTTTCTTTTTATTTCCCTATCTATCTTTTAAGATGAAATTCAATTACATCTCACGTCACTACATTTCTTTTACAAAAGATAGTTGCCACAAGGGTCAATATATAGCAAACTTCTTGAAGTAATAGTTTGATGTAATGTATAAGAAGAAAGCTTGATGCTGATAAAAACTTTGTTATCCTAATATGCATGAATTCTAAGATGTTGTGTGAATTCAAATCAAGAAATACACAAAAACAAGGATCTTTGTTTCATAGAAAACAAGGCATAGAATAACATAATGAACAAAATATAACAATGAAACCAAAGTGCAACGGAAGTGACATCGTTGTAGAAAGCAGTATCCTCGAAATCCCAGATGGAAGGAGCATAAGCTAGAAGGAGCATAAGCAATAGGCAAGAGAAACCTTCCAAAGATTTTAGGGTTGACAGCGTTGAATCCTCTCCGTCAATGGGGAACGAAGAGATATCTCAAAGATACCCTAAAGCCTCAAGGACCTCTCCTTTATATCTATAGGCACTCTGATATATTATCAGCCCATAAATGATAATAGATCAGGCTAAAGAATCCTATACATTTAACCCACATTTGATAACCCAAAACCCAATAAACTCAAGTTAGATCACTTTAGACAAGTTCGGTTCGTATTCACATGTATAACTTACAAATAAGCCCACCTAAAATAGAATATTCAGCAATCTCTCACATGAGCAATGTGTGAGTTATAAATGAAATACAATTAAAACTTTAATTGATATCAAACTTTATGGGCACATAATATCCTGTAAATAATCTGGTCTATTAGCTTCATTGGTATTAGACTAAAGAGGGCATAACTACTATATATGCCTATAACAATCCCCGACAGTATTCACAATACAAATGTCATTAATGACATAGATCAAAATGCGGATATGTAGAGTGAAAATTAAATGAAACATAATCAGTACATTACAATTTTTAACTAGTCCTAAGTGACTAGGGTTGTCAAATTGGCCAACCCGTGGTGGGGCGGGTCGGCCCATGGCGGGCCGGCCATTTGGCGGGGCATGGCGGGGCGGGTCGACCTGTCATCTAGGCGGGTTGGAAAATCTCTAACCCAACCCAATCCAATCCAAGGCGGGCCAACCCGTGGGCCCATCAAAATATTTTTAAAAAATTTTAAAAATTAAAAAAAATCATATATTTAGATTTCATCAATCAAATATGTTAAGAAATATATTTTTTAAATATAAATTGATATAAACGAGTACTTATGTGATGAAAAATATTATTTTTTATTTCAAAATAATAACAAAGAAAGATAATAAATTGTCATAAAACTTAACTAACATGTGATTCTCAACCCGCGGGCCAACCCAAGCCCGTCGCGGGCTGACCCGTGCGGGTCGCGGGCCTAGGCGGGTTGACCCGCGGCGGGCTTGGGTTGCTTAAATTCTAACCCAACCCGCTTAAATTTATTGGCGGGGCGGGCCAACCCGACGGGCCCAACCCAAATTGACAGCTCTATAAGTGACCCTAAAGGTCTAATTATATTTGCTAAAACATTCGTTATGTTAAACCGCAATAGTAAATCATGATCTAAACCTTGTGATTGCATAAGGAATATGTATCATATTTATAAAAACCAAATGCTAAATAGCAGTACTAAATCATGATACTTTAGTTTAGAGTGTCAAATAAATATATAAATACTCATTAATGTTTTAAACTTTAAGTACATATAATAATCAAAATAAAATTATTATCTTTATTAACATAGAGAATTAAATAAAATACAGACTCCTGCTAGATGAGTTCTTTTTTCATAAGAAGGACTTCCATATCCACAACATGCGAATAAAACATTGTAGTCACCAACCCTTGGTGAGTGGATCTCAACATGGAATTTGTGGTGATGTGCTCTATCATAATCTGACAACTCTGAACTCTTTTGTAATTACCAAAAATTTGATGTCGATGTGCTTGGACTTTGATAAACTGTAGTTGTTCTTGGCATACAATTTTGCAACTTTAATATCACAATTGATCCTCAATAGCCTACTAATGTCATCAATAATATGTAATGTTGTAATGAAGTTCTGCAACTAAATCTCATGATTGAATGCATGCTATCAACTCTGCCTCTATAGTAGAAGTAGCTATTAGCATTTGCTTGATGCTCTTCCAAGATATAGCTCATCCAGTCATCATGAAAATATAGCTTGAAGTGGACCTCTTTCTATCTAAGCATCCAACAAAATTGGAGTATAAATATTTAACCACTTACAAGTGATCTAATCTTCAATACGTGAGCATATGTCATTTAGTTCTCTACAAAAACCACATTATTCTCTTTACATCTTTCTAGTGCGATGGCCATTGGTAACTAACATATCTGCCTAACATCTCCACTATATGCTATATTTGGTTGTGGCATAAGGGAATTAATCCATCTTCTTTATTTCAAGTTCAAATTGTGTACACTACTGCATACTAAATCTGTCACCTTTAGACACAGGTGTGTCACCAGGTGTACAATTTTGTATATCATAACTTATAAGTATCTTTTAAAAATAAGTCTATTGTGAAAGTCCAAGAATATCTTTTGAATGATCATGACATATTTGTATGCCTAAAATAAAGGATATTTCACCAATATCTTTCATTTCAAAGGTACTAGATAGAAATCACTTAATTTCATGTAGCAGCCCTTATTATTGCTCGCAAGTAATATATCGTCTATATATAGAATAAATATTACAAACTCACTCCCATTAAACTTGAAATATATGCATTGATCAATAGGGTTTTCTCTAAATCCAAATGAGATGACCACTTGATCAAATGTTTGGTACCACTGATGGAACGCCTGTTTCAAACTATAAATAGACTTTTTTTAATCTACATACTAGGTGGTTTGAGTTATTGGACTCAAAGTTTTCTGATTACATCATATATATAGACTCCTCAGTGTCTCAATTGAGGAATGTGGACTTTATGTTCATTTGGTGTAGCTCTAAATCAAAATGAGTTATAAGTGTCATGATTACCCTGAGGGAGTCTTTCGTCAATATAAGTGAGAAAGTCTCCTTGTAATCAATATTTTCCTTCTAGGTGAATCCCTTAGCAACAAGAAGAGCTTTATACTTTTTGACATTGTCCCATGAATCCTACTTGGTTTTAAATATCCATTTACATCCAACAAGTTTCGTACCTTTAGCAATTCGACAAGTTCCTAAACATTATTGTTTGTCATAGACTTCAACTCTTCATTCATGAAGTTAATCTACCTTTTAGGGTTAGAGCATTGTTTAAGCTCTTGAAAAGATGCAGAATAATTTTCCAACCCAATGTCAAACTCGTGCTCTTAGAGAAATCGTGGATCTCCTATCCCTAGTGGGTCGCCTCAAAGATATCTGTGCTTGAAGTGGATAAGGTACTTGCTCATCAATATGAGGCAATATCTCACTTTGATGATAGATTCCTTCAATTATATTAGATATGACATAAAAATATCTTGGTTCACTACACTCACTGAATGTGAAAATCCAAAATGTGCAGTATGGTAACTATAAAACTACTGATTTCACTAGTAGTGAACACAGCAGGATTGTCAATGCTTTCCTCAAAAAATACTTCTCTAACCTTTTCACTTCTACTATCCTTAATGAATTTGGTGTTTTCTATTTTGAAGAAGAATCTATTAGAAAATTCATAAAATTTATACCCTCTTAACTTCTTAGAGTAACCTACAAAATTGTAACTAATTGTTCATGATTTTGATTTCATTTCATTAGGTCTGTAATGTAGGATCGAGATGAGCGATAGAGGGGGATGGTGAATATCGCTTCGTTAAAAAACTTCAGATTTAACACTTAAATTACTAAGTGAGAAAGTACACAACGGAAGTGTTGGTGCAACTTGCATCAGTGATGTCCTCCTCTGAGTGTTTCAATGTTTGACAATATGCTTAAGTTAGTGATACATAGAACAAGGGAAGGGTAAGTCAAGAGAGGAGTACCAAAGTGAAAGAAAGTCCTAGTTGTCCTAGGCACTAAGTCCTGACCACGGGCTGGGCAACTAAGTCTTGACCGGAAGTTGGGCACGAAGTCCTGGTCGGGGACTGGGCATCGAAGTCCTGGTCGAGGACTGGGCAAGAAGTCCTGACCGAGGGTTGGGCACCGAAGACCTGATTCGAGGAATTGGGCACAAAGACCTGGCCGAGGGTTGGACACCGAAGTCCTGGACTTAGGGTTTGGGCACGAAGTCTTGATCCGAGGGATTGAGCAACATAGCTGAGCGATGACTAAGGACAGAAGTAGAGACGGGTCGAGGTTCGGACGTCTTGAGATCCGAGAGTATCGGAGGCTAAGCAAAAGCCTACCTGAATGGACTGGGTAGCAACCATCTCCTGAAAGGAGTAGGTGGAAGGCGCGTTCCCGGGGGTGGGAACTTGCGTCGGTTCGACCTAGGGTTTCGTGAAAATCCAAAGTCAGAACCAAGACAGCTTAGGCTGTAAATAATGGCTAACATGTTTGCTTCTTTTTGTTTTGGAACTAACCTTGTTTGCAGGGATCGAAGGACTGACTGGTTTTCTACAGCTGAGACGCCTCAATGGAGTGAGGCGCCTCACTGGGGCTAGGCACCCGGATGGATACGGGTGCCCCAGTTGAAGGCTAAACTAAAGAAAGCGAAGTAAAACTGTCACGAAGCCTCTGAACATACTCAGCTCAGGCGCCCGGGACCATACGGGTGACCCCATTAGCTCAGGCGCCCCTGTGGAGAGGATAAGCACTGACCAAGCCTGGGGATAAGAGATCACGCAGGAAAGACCACGTGTAGGCACCCCCATCGACACAGGCACCCCCATGGTTGCTATAAAAGGGGCTTCGACCCCAAGGCTCAGGACACAACTTCCAGAATCACTCTGAGCACTCCAAACAGAAGAACCGCACTAACAACGAAGCTCTGCGACCAAGGAGGCTCCGGGAGGAAGTGCACGGCACTTCGGAGATCCAGATCGGTCGAGGCTTCGATTCTTTTCAGTTGGTTTGATTTACCTTCAACACTTATTTTTCATATATTTTTTATTGTAATATCTGCACTGTAAGACGGGTTTCTCCACCTACAGAAAGTCTGGAAAGGAGACCATTAGTGGACGGGCGTTCCCGTGTTTAGGCCTTGGATGTACTGACCCTGGAGGGTTGGGAACCAAGTAAAAAATCTCGTGTGCGCTGTGTTGTCCTTTATTCTTTCTGTTTTATTTTCCGCTGTGCTACTAACGCTCTATCCAGAACGATTACTCTTAAGTTTACGAGCATCCGCGAAAGGTTTTTTTGGTCAATATTCACCCCCCTCTATCGACGGCACCAGTCCTACAATTGGTATCAGAGCCAGACCGCTCTTCACCAGACTAACCGTCGACGGAGCAAAGACGCCAGGAGTTGAGGGGGAGGCCAGGGGTAAATCTGGTACGCTTTTTTAATCTCGATTTTTAAATTCCATATTATATGCTTCAAGTGTAGGGAGAGAGGGCACTATAAAAATCAGTTTCCTACTCGTAAGACTCGTTCTTCACCAGAAGCAAGGGAAATTCCAACACCAGGGGTTCAGAGGGATAAAAGTCACGTACAATGCTTTAAATGCGAAAGGTACGGACACTACAAAAATAAGTGTCCGGCAAAGGTACGCAAAATTTATGTCCCGAAAAATTTAAAATTCCTGCACTTTCTTATGTAAATAATTTAGATAATTTTTCTTAAAAGTTAAATTGTGTAAATAGTCAAATTAATGTCTTGCATGATCAATTAGATAATGTAGATAGTAATAAACTATCAAAAATTAATTCTTTAATTATCAATATCAATGAATTAATCTGTAAAATTAATTCCGAATTTCCTAGAGATAATGTTGAAATTAAATCTGATAATCTTGAGGATAATTTAGAAATTAAATATGATAATCCTGAAGATAATTTAGAAATTAAATCAGATAATTCTGAACTTAAATTTGAAAATTTTAAGGATAACTCTGAATTCAAATTTGAAAATTGTAAAGATAATTCTGAAAAATGTGAGATCAATTCTGAAAGTATTGAAGATATTTTTGAGGATAACTTTGAAGATATTGAAATTCTTTTAGATGGTAACTTAATTATAGATAATGCTGAAGATTATTACAAAACATTAACTAGTGGCCTAAATTACTCCACCTATTATAAAGATGTAGAAGGATATAATCTTGATAATGAGGATGAGGAGGAGATAAAATTTTATAAAATCAAGGCTATAGTCAATAAAAATCACAAATATTCAAATAAATCAGAATTATTAGAAAAACTTAAAAAGATAAATAAAGAAGAAATAGAGGATGCGTCAGAAATTTTTGAAATAATAAAAAATATCAACTTAAACCCACAACTATTAATTAATAATTTAAACCTTAATTATTCAAATTTTAATTAATTCTGAATAAATTCAATTAATCTTTAGTTAATTCAAAGTCAATTAATCTTTAATTAATTCAAAATTCAATTAATCCTTAATTAATTCAAAATTCAATTAATCCTTAATTAATTCAAACTCAAATTAATTCTTAATTAATTCAATTAATCTTTAATTAATTCAAAATTCAATTAATCTTTAGTTAATTCAATGTCAATTAATCTTTAATTAATTGAAAATTCAATTAATCCTTAATTAATTCAAATTCAATTAATCCTTAATTAATTCTAATTCAATTAATCCTGAACTAATCCATCTTCAATTAATTTTCAAATTCAATTAATCCTTAATTAATTTTAATTCAATTAATCCCTAATTAATCCAACTTTAATTAATTCTTAATGAATTCAACTTTAATTAATTCGTAATTAACTTTAATTAATTCAAATATGTCAAAGTGGGTTGGCATATTCGCGGGTTCACACGACATGTATCAAATCGGGAATTTGATACATTATTAGAAACTTAAATAAAATAATTTGAATTGGTTGACTCATGCATTAATGTCATGAACATGCATTTGCTATTTCTTTAAAATTTATGTCATGTCATTCATGTTTAATTTTACACATGATTTAGAACGGCTATAGAAAAAAGAATAGTTGAATCTTGAACAACCTAGTATTAGGTACAGGTAAGATGATAGTACGTTAGGGAAGCTCTTCTAATAAGGTCAAGTATATACTACTTGGTCTGTTTAGTCTTGTGGAACTAGCCGATGCTACCGATCCAAGACCTAAACTAGTTAGACGAAAATTTTTCAAGAAGTAATTTGAAAATGAATTTTCGATAAAAGGCTTTGCCAAGGAAAGGGTTGATGATCCAATAAGGCTACGGCCAAAGAAGGCCTTGTGTCTCGCCAAGACCTGGAAGCCGATTACCAAAAATCAAATTCACTTTACTATTTGATAAATTTGAATCTAACACAAGTTTCAATTAAATCTTAGATTTAACAATCAATTGAGAAAAATAATTCAAGCATCTCACAATACACCTATAAGGCTAACATGCTTGCTGTATTATGACATCTAGAATGGGTGAGATGTTAAGGACTAATAAATTGAAAATATTTTTCAAAATTATTTTCAAAATTCGTAGAATATTTTTCTAAATATATATTTTCAAAATAGTGCTTTAACATAATAATGTTTTTATGAATTTCATGCTTGTCTGATTGCCAATATATTATATGTCTTCAAAAATTTTATCTTTTGAAAAATTGTCTGACTCACACAATTAGACACAAGCCTCCTATGACAACACTAAAGTTCCTTAAGGCACTTAGATAGAGTCAAACGGTGTCGGGTACAGGGGGAGTATTTTTTTTGAAATGTTTTTTTTTGAAAATTGTGCATTAAACATTATTATCATTTGAAAATATTTTTGAAAACTGTGCTTTAAATACTATCACTTAAGGTTTTCGAAAACAATACTTTAAATACTATTGTTTTTCGAAAATGATGCCTGACAAATTTGTTGGATCGAGAGAATACGATAGAGGGGGGGTGAATATCGTAAAACCGTTTCGGATTAGAAAAGAGAATACGTAGCGGAAAGTTAAGACAAAAACACATAGAACACAATTGTTTTTACTTGGTTCGGAGTCGCAGTCGTCTCCTACTCCAAGGCGCACGGTCCTTGACCGTTTACTGCGGGCAATTCTATAATGCACAAAGTTTTACAGAGAATTGTACTGTAGTATTGCAGTAAAAGGAATAATTTAACTCTTCGTTGTCGACGCCCGGTGTGGATCGTACTTCAATGTGTAGGGTCGTCGTCGACGCTAGAACCTCGAGATCAGAAGTGTCCGGAGCAGAGCGCTTGAGCGAAGAACGTTTTGGCGTTAAAAAAGTGTGTTCTGAAGCCTTGAGGGTCGAACCCCTTTTATAGTGCACCTGGGTGCGCCCTGGACGTTGAGGGCGCCCTCCACATGCCTCTTGATCCGCAAACCCCTATCTGTAACTCGGCCAGCCCTTATCCCTCCAGGATCGGGCTTGGAGTTTGACGGGGGCGCCCGGGACACAGGGGGCGCCCTGCTTGACTTGTTCAACAAGCTTCTCGGCTAACTTGAATTCGATCACTTCGTTGGCTTGGACCCAGGGCGCCCGAGGCATCCAGGATGCCCGAGACCAAGAGGGCGCCCGGGGGCTTGAGAGTGCCTGGCCCAGTGAACTTCCGAAGCACTTCTTGCTCAACTGCTCGTTTGGCTTTGACCTTGGGCGCCCGGGACCTCCCGGGCGCCCAACCCAGCTACTGCCCCTTTCCTTCGAGGCGTTCTGAGCTACAGAAACTCGTTCCTTCGGTCCTGCATCCAGGGTTAGTATCAAACATAATAAAGCAAGAATATTAGGTTTATACAGCCTTAGCTGTCTTGGTTCTGACTTTGAGTCTCCCAAATGGAATCCTAGGTTGAACCGACGCCTACTGTTCCCTCGACGGGGAACGCGTCCTCACCTACTCCTCTCAGGAGAGTTTACCTTTTGCCAACCGGCTCCTCCGGTTGGACTTTTGCCCAACAGTCCTTGGCCAGGTGCCTAGCAGCCCTTCGCCAAGTCTTCGGTACCAAGCAGTTCTTCGCCAGGTGCCTAGCAGTCCTTCGCCAGGTCTTAGATTCCCAGCAGCCCTTCGCCAGGTGCCTAGCAGTCGTTCGCCAGGTCTTAGATTCCCAGCAGCCCTTCGCCAGGTGCCTAGCAGCCCTTCGCCAGGTCTTAGACTCCTGGCAGCCCTTCACCAGGACTTCTTTCTGCACACTTAATGAACACATTAGAACTCAAATAATACTTAACTTTTGAACCCTTTGCCAATATCAAAACCCAGGTTCGACTTAGGTGCTGCCTGCACCAAAAATCTCCCCCTTTTTGATTTATGGCAACCCGGTTCAAAAAGTTAAGTTTAAACCAGGTAAAAATTCCAATTTCATTTCCTCCCCTGGAAGAAATCTCCCCCTAGATTTTTCAAGGGTTCGCGGGGTTTGAAAAAGTTTCTAAGTCTAAAAAGGGAATTAATTTTTCAATACTTAGAACATTTTTAAACGACATGTAAGTTAGAGAATATTTTCCAAAAAAAAATTAAGTTAGGCACTTGGAAAATGTGTACTTTCTAAGTCTAAAAGGGAATTAATTTTTCAATACTTAGAACATTTTTAAAAGAAATGTAAGTTAGAGAACATTTCCCAAAAAAAAATTTTAAGTTGGGCACTTGGAAAATTTGTACTTAGAAAATTTACACTTAGAAGATTTTTAGTTTTCGTAATTTAGAAAACTCTTCTAAACTTCTTCTGAGTTTTTTAATACTTAGAAAAACGAATCTCTTTAGTACTTTAGAAAGTTTTCAAGAAAATTTTGAAATGAACCTTAGAAATTTTTCTATTTGTGAAATTTAAAACTAGCTTAAGTAAGTTTGAAAATTGACTTAAGTCAAGTAATTAGAAATAGTTTTGAAAACACTTTAGTAATAGTTTTGAAAACAGCTAGATCAAGTACTTAGAAACAGTTTTGAAAACAGCTAGGTCAAGTACTTAGAAACAGTTTTGAAAATAGCTTAAGTGATTTTACTTTTTGAAGAAAGGATAAACAAAGTTTTGAAAATTTTGAATTTGAAAATTTTTTTAAACATTCTCTCTTTTCCAATCTCTCCCCCTTTGCCATATATCAAAAAAAATTATAGCAAAAGAAGTAAGCAAAACAATATAGCAAAAGAAGTAAGGTGTTGTACTGAACCAAATCAATTTCAATTATCTCTTTAGGGTCCTGTCTAACCCAATTAGCTATTTACTGACTGTTATAAACAGTAGTTTTTGCTAGGGTTAGTCAAGTTAAGTGTTATGTTCAAGTTAGATTTTCTAAACTTGACACTTAACCTGATCACTGTTTAGTTTGTATTTAGTGCCCCAATTACTGCAGATGCACTGACTTAAAGCATCTTGAATTAAGGCAAAGACCTAAGCATCTCAACCCATTCTAGGTTATCATTCAAAAGTACCCTAAGGTGCTTGTGAGATGCTGGCTTCTAGATCTATAGGTGCATGCAGTTTTAGGGTTAGGGCCTAGGCTAAGTCCATTTTCGAAAAGCCCTAGTTTTGAAGGGGGTAAGTTTTCTGAAAAAAACTAAGTTGAAAAAATTATTTACAAATGCATAAAGAAATAATTTTTCAAAATTAAGTAAGAAAATAAAACAGTTTTAAAAGAAATACAGAAGTAGAGTGAGCCTATTCTACCAAGCATAATTACTGATAAAGCTCAGATAATCAAGAAAAGCAACTAGTCAACTAGAAAAGTCAACTGATCAAAGCAAGGACCAGCATAGTCACACCATAGTCAAATACAAGTCAACCCTACTATGTAGGGGTAGTCAACCAGTCAATAGTAAAATGCCAATGTGAACTAATAGGAGGGACCGGGATGATCAGATGAGCCGGGCTGCCAGGATCGAAATAGCGACATCATCTAATGATACCATGCGTCGCTGGTCTCTCGATCGGCTCTGCGGGCATCCATGTACTCTGCGTGATTAGCTTCTACTTCCTCCCTCAGACTGTGTACCTTTGTCCGAAGTAGAGCTATCGTCTCGGCAGTCATCGGAGGTGGAGGCTCATCTATCTGCTCTCTAATCTCGGCCGCCAGATCTACGACATCGACCTCTATCTCCTCATCAGAGTCGATCTGAGGTGCGGCTCGCTGACGTCTCCACAATAAAACCCCGGTATTCGAGACCTCTATGCCCTCTAGGGAGAAGTTCCTAAACCCTATCTCATCAAATTCAGTCATCGCGGTCGCCTCTCCATCGGTGATGTTACGACTGTGATGATGAAGAATGGAGGTGATGATGTGACAGTAAGGGGTGCGTACCTACCCCTGAGTGGTAACACTGGACGCATATAGAATCGTGTAGAACATGTGGAGTCCAATGTCGATATCTAGGTGATGGATCAATGCGTACAGTAGGAAGGTGTGGAATGGTCGCATGGTCGCGACGTCCCTAGTGGATAAAGGTAGAATGCAGCGGACTAGGACTCTATAAAGAGCGTAGTCCTGGACCTGAAGTTCAACAGACTGAAATCATCTAGCTAAAGGGTTTCTAGCATCCCTATAGAAGTAGGAGTGTAGAGTGACTAGGTCAATGTGAGAGTAGGGAGCATCAAAGGGAGGATCTCTGGGACGATAACAGCAGAAGGTGGACTGAGAGAGTCGTAGTCCAAGAAATCGGTTAAGCATAGAGGGTGTTATTGTTAGGGGCATCCCTTGAACTGTGGTGGCAAACATGAGGTCATTCTGTCTAACTATGTTGTTGTAGAATTCTGCACATAGGCTTGTGTTAATGGAATGAGTGCAGAATACAAGGTTGTCTAGTTGGTAAAAGTTGATAACATTCATGGCCAATGGACAAGATTGAGTGAAGAATTGCCTATTTAGGTAACTCGTTTTTATCGGTTTGTATGTTGTCCTTGCAAATTTATTGCAAAGTTGCAAGGTTGGGAACCTAGGGTCGGGGCTAGGTTCGGTCCCGGGGTTTGATTGATTTGCACGACGTTTTCTAAAGAAAATAATAAGCATGCGTTTAAGGATAGAAATAGTAAAGAAGTTAAAGTACAAAGGAAATGATACTGAGTGGTTGTCCGGGGAGGCATGGTCAAGGTGGAGTGGTCGTGAGCACGAGAAGGTCGTTCGGTCACCTTGGAAGGAGAAGAGTTAGAGAAGAGAAATGTTTTGGGTGTGGCAAAAGGAGGGGGTCTCGAGTTGTTTATATAGTGGTGTTAGGTCAGGCGCCCGGGACGTCCCGGGCGCTCGGGTCTGAGGGTAGCAGTTTTACCTTGACCTAGTACTGGATGGGGGGGCCCGTGATGGCCGGGGCGCCCGGGGTCAGAACAAAAAAACTGCCACATGCAGCTTTTGGTGTTTTGACCGTGCCTTGGGGGCGCTCGTGAGGACCCGGGCGCCTGACTTAGGCAGCTTTTTACCTTGATCGAAGTGAAGGAGGTGTCGGGGGCGCCCGATGGGTCATGGGCGCCCGGGTTGTGTAGGATTTCATAATTTTTTATGTTTTGTTGACCAGTTTAACCATTTGACCATGGTTTGACTATTTTGACCATGGTTTGATTATTTTGACTGTTTTAACCATGGTCTGACTAGTATTAACTGGATTAATCAAGCAATAATTAGAGTAACTTGATTCTAAACTACAGGATTTAATGTTTATACTAGACAACAGTACAGGGATCAAATGAATTTTAGTTAAGTTAAAGTTTACCATCTCACCCGTTCTAGAGTTGTCAATCACGTTAACCTTATGGGTTTTTGTGAGATAGGTTTTTCTAGACAGAATTATTTAATAAAACATAATTTACTTTGAAAAAGTTAAATTAATTTTGAAAACAATTAGTTTTGAATTTATTTTGAAAAGGAGTGTTTGAATCTACAATTAACTGATAATTTGTGTTAGATTCGAATTTGACAGAGAATAATTTGAATTTGAATTTCAAAAATTGGCTTCCAGGTCTTGGCGAGGCACTAGTCCTTCTTTGGCCGTAGCCTTATTGGATCATCAACCCTTTCCTTGACAAAGCCTTTGAATGAAATTTCATTTTCAAAATTATTTTTTGAAAAATTCTGGTCTAACTAGTTTGGGTCTTGGATTGGTAGCTTCGGCTAGTTCTACCAGTCTAAAGAGACCAAGTAGTGTATACTTGACCTTATTAGAAGCGGTTTTCCTAACGTACTATCATCTCACCGCCACCCAATACTATGTTATTCAAATTTCAATTAATTGATTTGGTCCTTACTCTAACCAGTCCTAAGTCTAAGCATGATAAATTGCAGAAAATAAATAAACAAGCAATCATGCAATTTTACAATAAGAAAAAGAATTTATTTAACTATAAAAATTATTTTTAAATTGGCTCCCCCTGGACTAAAGCCACGATAATGGTTCGGCAAGATGTGAATCTTGTCCTTGGGGATCCAATATTGATTTGACCCAGTTTGGTTGTTCAGACATAGTTTGGATACCCATGCCTGAACTTTAGGTCTAGACTGATTCAGTACAACATAGTATGATCTTTGTCTAGACTTGGCTCGATAGCCTAACCCGAATCGATTTAAAACCGACTTCTATTTTCCATGAATCATGTCAAGACCCTTGGAACTAGAAGTGAATCGTTCTAAGGCTGCTCTAAGGCCCTTGACTTGAGTTTTCAAGGAGGAATTCTCTTTCTCAAGTTTTTCAACTTGAGTAGAGGTTCCTTCTTGAACCTTCTCAGTTGAGGATCACAGCTCCCTCTTTCAGGAGTTTTACTTCCTGTCAGAGAGATTCGACTCGGATTTTGGCTTTCGCCAAGTCTCGAGAAAGATAGGCAATTAATTCGGTTAATTGATTTCTAGAAAACCCACTTACAGTGATTTCACCATCCTCTGAAAACGTGAGCTTTCCGTCTTCTGGCTCCGATTCTGATTCGGTTTCGATTTCTTTCGAGGCCATCAGAGTGAGCAAGTTTGATTGTGGGGTCTCTTCTTCTTCTTCGGACGAAGATTCGTCCCACGTTGCCTGAAGGGCCTTCTTCATTCTTGCCATCTTCGTTTCCTTCAAATTGGGGCATTCCGTCTTGTAGTGACCCTTCTTTTTGCATTCGTAACAGGTCACATTTGGTTTGGACTTTTCATTTAAAGGATCAGCTGGTTCTTCCTTTCTTCGGCTGGCTTTCCTTCTGTTGGACTGATTCTTCAATTCCTTGTAGTAGTTTCGGGCAAGCCGGACCAGCTTAGGTCGATTTCCTTCGCTGTCTTCTGAGTCTGAGTCTGAATCAGACTCGGGTGCAGGTTGAGGCTTTTTCTTGGTCATTTTTCCAGTTTACCTGCAACAAAAGCGATGCCTTTCTCGACCAGGGTGCAGTTAGTCTGCTCATGTAATTCTAGTTCAGAAAATAACTCATCTAATTTAATTTTAGATAAATCCCTTGAAACTTTGTACGCATCTACCATAGATGCCCACAAAGTGCTTCTTGGGAAAGCGTTAAGAGCATACCTGATCAGGTCACAGTTTTCTACCTTGTGACCGATTGTGTGTAGACCGTTCATTAGCTCCTGAATTCGAGCATGGAGCTAAGCTGCAGATTCGTTGTCGTTTATCTTGATTGTATATAGCTTGTTCAGTAGTAGGTCCCTCTTGCTGATTCGGGTGTCGAAGGTTCCTTCGTGCAACTCAATTAGCTTACCCTAGAGTTCCTTTGCACTGTTGAATGAACCCACCCGGTTCAGCTCTTCTTTGGTTAGGCCGCATTGGAGTGTTTGGGTTGCTTTAGCATCAGCTTCAATTTTTCTTTTTAGAGAGGTATCCCATTCGGTGTAGGATTGTGGCACTCCGTCAGCATTTTTAGGGATTTCCAGACCAGACTGGATTATTATCTACATGTCCACCTGAGTTTTCAGGTGGACCTCCATCCGACTCTTCTAGTAGGAGAAATCCTCCCCACTGAAGAGTGGTGGTTTGGCGGTACTGAAACCCTCTTGCATGGCCATTTAGAATTTTACTAAAAAGAGAGAGAGAAAAAAAAACACGTCCCAAGACTTGGTCTTGGATTAGCAGTGCGAGAAGAAAAAAAAGTTATCGAGTGGTGTTGCACCAAACTCGATTAACGATAAAATTTTATCGAAAAAAAATAATAAATTATTTCGTAAAAAATTTGAAAAACTCTCAAATTGGTGGTTGCACCAAATTTGAGCTTCCCCGCTCTGATACCACTTGTTGGATCGAGAGAATACGATAGAGGGGGGGTGAATATCGTAAAACCATTTCGGATTAGAAAAGAGAATGCGTAGCGGAAAGTTAAGACAAAAACACACAGAACACAATTGTTTTTACATGTTTCGGAGTCGCGGTCGGCTCCTACTCCAAGGCCCACGGTCCTTGATCATTTACTGCAGGCAATTTTATAATGCGCAAAGTTTTACAGAGAATTATACTGTAGTATTGCAGTAAAAGGAATAAAATAACTCTTCGTTACCGACGCCCGATGTGGATCGTACTTCGGTGCGTAGGGTCGTCATCGGCTCTAGAACCTCGAGATCAGAAGTTTCCGGAGCAGAGCGCTTGAGTGAAGTGCGTTGTCGCGTTAAAAAAGTGTGTTCTGAAGCCTTGGGGGTCGAACCCCTTTTATAGTGCACCTGGGGGTGCCCTGGACGTTGGGGGCGCCCTCCACGTGCCTCTTGATCCGCAAACCCCTATCCGGAACTCGGTCAGCCCTTATCCCTCCAGGATCAGGCTCGGAGTTTGACGGGGGTGCCCTGCTTAACTTGTTCAACAGGCTTCTCAGCTGACTTGAATTCGATCACTTTGTTGGATTGGACCCAGGGCGCCCGAGGCATCCAGGGCGCCCGGGACCATGAGGGCACCCGGGAGCTTGAGGGCGCCTGGCCCAGTGAACTTCCGAAGCACTTCTTGCTCAACTACTCGTTTGGCTTTGACCTTGGGCGCCCGGGACCTCCCGGGCGCCCAGCCCAGCTGCTGCCCCTCTCCTTCGGGGTGTTCTGAGCTGTAGAAACTCGTTCCTTCGGTCCTGCATCCAGGGTTAGTACCAAACATAATAAAGCAAGAATATTAGGTTTATACAGCCTTAGCTGTCTTGGTTCTGACTTTGGGTCTCCCAAATGGAACCCTAGGTCGAACCGACGCCTAATGTTCCCTCGACGGGGAACGCATCCTCACCTACTCCTCTCAAGAGAGTTTACCTTTTGCCAACCGGCTCCTCCGGTTGGACTTTTGCCCAGCAGTCCTTCGCCAGGTGCCTAGCAGCCCTTCGCCAGGTCTTCGGTACCAAGCAGTCCTTCTCCAGGTGCCTAGCTGTCCTTCTCCAGGTCTTAGATTCCCAGCAGCCCTTCGCCAGGTGCCTAGCAGTCCTTCGCTAGGTCTTAGACTCCTGGCAGCCCTTCGCCAGGTGCCCAGCAACCCTTCGCCAGGACTTCTTTCTGCACACTTAATGAATACATTAGAACACAAATAATACTTAACTTTTGAACCCTTTGCCAATATCAAAACCCAGGTTTGACTTAGGTGCTGCCTGCACCAACAAAATTATCTTCATTTCAAAATATGTTTCGAAATTTCAAAATACATTCTAAAAATTGTGCCTATGTCTCATTTGATTATGATAAACCCTAAAGACTTAGAGGAAGAGTACTTGTGATCAACAAGCTTCCTAGGACAGGGTCAATTTAGGGGGAGGTCAAATTACAAAGAATTATTTAATATATTTTCATGCACCACATTATTAAGTTCTTTTTTAAAACATATTTTTTTTAAAGTACTATTTTTTAACATATTATCACTCTATCACTTTGAATCTCTATCATTTTCAAAACAATTTTTTTTGGAAATAATATTTACTTGGGTTTGGAGAATTTTCATGACACTTAGGGAAATGTTCTTGTAGTTAACAAGGTTTCCTAGGATTGTGTTAGACTGGAAAAGAAACCAAGTCAAGTAAAATATTATGCTTTAAAACAATATTTTTCTAACTACTGTCAAAATATAAATCAAGTAACTTTTTCAAAGTACTTATGTGCTTCAAGAATGCATGATATTTTTGAAAAAGGTACTTATATTTTTCAAAAATGCATAATATCTTTCAAAGTGACTTATATTTTTCAAAGATACAGATATTTTAAAAGTACTTGCATTCTTTTTCAAGCTTAATATCTTTCAAAGTACAAGGTTTTGTACAATATTTTTCAAAGTAATATTTTAAAATGCATATTTTTCTAAGGAAAAATCATTTAAGTATGTAATTCCTTTTGAAAATCTTTCTCAATAGAAAATTTTTTCCAAGGCTATATTTTTTTGAAAATTTTATAAACTTTCTGAAAATACAAAATAATTTTTATGCACAAGAGTTTTCAAGGTGTAATTTTCTGGTGCAATTGTTCTTATTAAACTAGCTCTCTGCTGTGATTTCAAAAAGTATACTAAATACTTTCAAAAGAAAATCTTTTATTGGTGGTGCAAGTGTTTTGGTCGTTTTTTTGATGTATGACAAAGGGGGAGAGTGAGAGCTTAAGTTAGAAAATTTTTTGTTTTTTCCCAAAGGACCAATGAAAATCAAAAGTTCTTTTTCAAAAAGGGGAGAGTGAGCGTATCTTAGAAATGTTTTTCTCCCAAAACATCAAAATGTATTTTCAAAACTTAGATTATTTTTTCTATGGTTTAGCCCTTTCAACCAATCTAACTTAAGATATTGTCAAACATCAAAAAGGGGGAGATTGTTGGTGCATCAGTGAAATCCTCCTCTGAGTATTTCAATGTTTGACAATATGCTTAAGTCAGTGATATATTGAACAAGGGATGGGTAAGTCAAGAGAGGAGTACCAAAGTGAAAGAAAGTCCTAGTTGTCCTAGGCATTAAGTCCTGGTCGCGGGCTGGGAAACTAAGTCCTAACCGGAAGTTTGAGACGAAGTCCTGGTCGGGGACTGGGCAAGAAGTCCTAGTCGAGGACTGGGCAAGAAGTCCTGGCCGAGGGTTGGGCACCGAAGACCTGGTTTGAGGAATTAGGCACGAAGACCTGGCCGAGGGTTGGGCACCGAAGTCCTGGACATAGGGTTTGGGCACGAAGTCTTGGTCCGAGAGATTGAGCAACTTAGCTGAGCGATGACTAAGGACAGAAGTAGAGACGGGTCGAGGTTCGGACGTCTCAAGATCCGAGAGTATCGATGGCTAAGCAAAAGTCCACCCGAATGGACTGGGTGGCAACGTTCTCCTGAAAGGAGTTGGTGAAAGGCGCGTTCCTGGGGGTGGGAACTTGCGTCGGTTCGACCTAGGGTTTCGTGGAAATCCAAAGTCAGAACCAAGACAACCTAGGTTGTAAATAATGGCTAACATGTTTGCTTCTTTTTGTTTTGGAACTAACCTTAGTTGCAGGGATCGAAGGACTGGTTTTCTACAGCTGAGGCGCCTCAATGGAGTGAGGCACCTCACTGGGGCTAGGCGCTGATAAGTATAATTTTATTGATCATTTTATATGTTTAAATCTGTGTTTGACCCATATTTTACTTGTGTAATTGTGGATTTACCCTAGGTTTTAGGATTTATACTCTTTTTGGACCTAATTACAAATTTGGATATATTTGAGTTGTTTTGTCACTAAATTTATGATCTACTTTTGTAGACTTGGAAGGATCGTGGACCTAGGATGTTGGGTCAAGGTTGAGTCAAAAGTGGACCAGATCAAAGGAATCAAGCGTCAACTAATTTGGACCGTCCGATGCAAAGATAGTTAGATCTAGACCATTTGAGAACTTCTGATCAATCTGAGCTGGACTTAAGGCTAATCTAGCGATCAGATCAAGATCTGAAGGTTTCAGATCAATCGGAAATCATCTAGCCGTTGGATCACGATCAGAGAGATCTAGACCGTCCATTCAAAGACCAAGGTGATATGAACCATCCGCTTCAAATCTGGAAGATCCGAGCTACCACAAGGATGATCCTGACCTCTGATCAAGATCTGGAAATTTTGAATCAAATCGGACGAAGATCAACCGTTGGATGAGCGCTGGACAATCTGAGCTGTCCATTGATTAACTACTTAAACAGCCTCCCCTGTTCAGATCTGATGTCGCGTCTTCATCTTCGCCAGCTGAGTTCTTCGTTCGAGTGCTTGTTTTTTTCATTTTGTTTGCGATTTCTTCCATTTGAAGGCGTGGCCATCTCGATCACAACCTTGGAGCGAGATTTGGGTCATTGGAGAAGGCTTCTATGGAATGTCTAACTCGGATTTGCATCAGATCAGGGGCTGAGTGAGGGTTTCATCAGTTTCTGATTTCTGATCCATTTGATTGTGAATTTGTGTTGTTTCTTTCAATCGGAGCTACCTGGAGGGTCTCTGGAGCATTCTGATCATCACCTAATCTTCATAGCATTCCTTCTTCGCGAGATCAAAGGGATCGGATTGGTTTTTTCCAGCTGCGTGCAATTCTGTGAGTGGATCTGAAATTGGAGCCAATTTCCATTGATTTGCGAGTTGAAGGGGTTCTTGGCTTGCCATTGCGTGACGAACAAGGAGATCATGAACCATGGGAAGGATCAAGTTTTAGTTTCTCTCTGAATTTCAATTTCATTAGCTGTAACTTCAATTTCTGCAAACATTTCATTTACTCTTTTTGAATGAGATGATGTAGTTTCATTTCCTGAGTGGTTCTCTAGTTTGTAGCATTTCAATCTTGCATTAGTATCAGATTAGAAGCCTGTTAGTGCACAATAGTTTGCAATCTCAGTTTAATTCTTCTTTCACTGCTTGCGTATCAGAGTTTTAGTTGTGTATCAGTTTTTGTTCTTATTTTCAGTTACTATTCTGTTTTCATATTAGTTGTTTCAGATCATTTTCTTGAATTGTTTCAGCCTTAGGTAGGTTTTATTCTGCAAAGTATTCAACTAGGGAGCTTGTTTAGTGATTAATAGTTTTCAATTTCAGCTTACTTCTGATTTCAGAGCTTGCATATCAGTTCTACAGCTGAGTATCAGCCATTTCTACAATTCTGTTCCGTCCTGTCTTGCACTTAAGTTCTCTTCTATGTGTATCAATTTTATTTCAGTAAATTTCAGCTGATATTTTTTGCATTTGTGTCAAGTAAACATCAGTATTTCTTAAGTTTCTCTGAACTTAGAGTAGTGAACTCAAATTCAGCTTATAATTGTTTGTTTCCGAATTCGAATTGTTGCTGCCCCTCTACACTACTTCTTTATTTCTGAATTCATGTCTCAATTGAGTTGTTTCTAAATTGGTCAGCTCTATTCCTGTAGTTTCCAGTTTATCACTTTTGTAGCTAGTTTCGATCACTTAATCTCACTTGCCTTGTTTGTTTGATTCATGAGTTTGTTTGTTTCTTCACTAGATCATTGTTTCCATTTCTGAATTTCTGCCTTTATGCTCTGAATTCCTATTTTAATGTCTGCATTCCTTCACTTGTTCATGCAAAGCTTTCAATAATGTCTTGTCTTCCAAGTGGTAGTGATTAGTTTTAATGCAGAGTTGTCAATTTCAGTTTGGGCTCTTAGTATCATTTTGGCACATCAGATTCTTTTATTCCTTGTAGATCAAGTGTTTGTGTCAGTCTTGTTTCTAAAATTCGTTTAAGCATTTGTTTAAGCATTAGACAACAGTCTTGTTTCTAAAATTCAGTAAAGTTGCATGTGCCGATTAAGATTTCTATTAGTTGATGTCATTAGCTACCATTACCATGGTTAGTTCCTTTAGTTAAGTTTACTCTTTTTGCATTGTGTTTTCATTTCTCATTACTAAACCAAACCCATTTCTTATTTGAAACCCAAAAACTTTTAACGACACATAAACTCATGCTCGAATCGAACAACTTGAACTAGCCCTTGGAAAAATACGACCTGTGGCCCCTTTACTACGCTTTTATTCTTTAATTGCAAAAAGGGTTTCCAGCATTTTTATTCATATTCTAAATTTGGAGGACCCACATTCGTGACAGTCTATTTTGGGTCCATCAAATTTTTGGCGCCGTTGCCGGGGAATCACACTAGATGAGTTGTTTGATTTTTGCTTGTGTACTCGTTTCATATTTTTCCAGATCCATATTTGCATTTACTGCTATATTTTGTGATCTGATTTTATTTGTTTCATCTTTCTATATACTTGTACTACGATTTATTTTTGTTTTTATGACCAGGTCTACAGGTGGTGATCTTGAGGATTTTGACCCTGAGATTGAGAGGACTTTTAGAGCTAGGAGGAGCCAGCTCAGTGTTTCAGAGGGATTTGGCATTATTCCTACTCATTCTGTTTTAGCCTATTCAGTTGATCAGATGGCAGACCACTAGAAGACCATGAAAGAACTCGCAGCACCAGATGCTTCATTTCAGTATTCCAGTATTGCCTATCCAGAGCTGGGAGGAGATTTTGAGCTCAGATATGGACTCATCCATCTTTTGCCTAAGTTTCAAGGATTATTTGGAGAAGATCCAAATAGACACCTGCATGAGTTTCATGTTGTATGCTCCACTATGATGCCTCAGGGTATTTCAGAGGAAGACATCAAACTGAGGGCTTTTCCATTTTCTCTGACTGGAGCAGCTAAGGACTGGTTTTACTACTTACCTACTCGGCATGTGTCTAGCTGGATTTCCATGAAGAAGGCATTCTTAGAAAAATATTTCCAGCCTCCAGAACAGCAATTATCAGAAAAAGTATCTGTGGCATTCAGCAGATAGTGGGGGAGACACTCTATGACTACTGGGAGAGATTCAACAAGCTTTTCTCCAGTTGCCCCCAGCATCAGATTAGTGAGCAGCTCCTCATCCAATACTTTTATGAAGGATTATTACAGATGGATAGGATTATGATTGATGCAGCAGCTGGAGGGGCCTTAGTCAACAAAACACCAAGTCAAGCTAGGGAGCTTATTTCAAATATGGCGGAAAATTCTCAGCAATTTGGAATCAGAGCATTATCTACTAGAGGGGTTAATGAAGTTCAGACGGGTTCTAATGATCAGAAGGAGATTAGGAATGCATTAGTAGAGCTCACATCAGCGGTTAAGCAAATGAGCCTCAATATTTTAAGTCAAAATTCAACTCCTTCAGTACCTCCACAATCAATTCAAGTGGTGATGAATGTATGTGGTATATGCTCTAGCAAGGAACACAATTCAGATTCATGTCCCAACCTACAACAAAATGAGTCAATAGCAGATTTGGTTAGGGGACAATTTCAAGCTAGGAATAACCCATACTCTCCTACTTACAACCCTGGGTGGAGGGATCATCCAAATTTGAGGTATGGAAATTCTTTCTACCAACAAGGGCCACAACAACAACAATCTCAGCAACCCCAATAAATTTTCCAGCAAGTTCAGCAACAACAACCACAATCACAGCACCAAAATTAAAGTTTTCAGCCCCTAAATCAGCCTTTCCAGCAACCAATTCAGCAGCCATTTCAAGGGCTTCAACAAGGTTTCCAAGGGAATTTGAATTTTCAACAACAATACCAACCTTCACAGTAGCAATTTCAACAACCTCAGCAAAATTTTCAGCCTTGGAATCAAACTTTTCAGCCCCAAAATCAAGGATTTCAGCCCAATCAATTTCAGCCCTCACCACAACAAGTTCCTTTTCAAAATCAGAATTTTCAAGGGTGTAATTCTCAACAAAATTCCCCAACATTCTAGCATACTTATCAGCCCTTCCAACAACAATTTCAGCCCCCCTATCAATCCCAACAGTCCCAAATACAACAAACACAACAAGGAAATCTTTTTGCCGCTATACAAAACCTTGAGAGGCAAATTGGGCAAATGGCTAGTGACATTAATCAAAGTAAAGCTCAAGGATCAGGCCAACTACCTTCTCAAGCTGTTCCTAACCCTAAGGGAAACATTAGTGCAATTTATTTGAGGAGTGGGAAGGTTACATCAACTCAAAATGACCCAAGAGCTGAATTTTCTAAAAATAGGGCAGCATCTTCATTTCCAGCCCAAAACAGCCATGAAAACATTTCAAATTCAGTGGATTCCACCCCTAGCACGTGCCCAACTTCTTCATCAAGCAATCCTATAATTTTGGTGGAAAACGAAGCACAAATCAGTGGCGAAACAGATTTTACAGCAGCTCCAACAAGTGGGACAGCAGCTCAAAAATCAGCCCCTCCTACTTCGGTTCAAGAGGAAGAATTTAGGGTGCCCTTTCCTTTTCCACAGGGGAGAACGCCAACCAAAAGACAAATGGAGGAGGAGAAAGCAAAAGAGTACAATGAGTTGGTTAAATTGTTTAGCAAAGTAGAGATTAATGTACCCTTGCTGACGATCATCAAACAAGTTCCTAAGTATGCGAAATTTTTGAAAGATCTTTGTGTTAACAAGAGGAAGCTTAAGGAAAATGAAATGGTCAGCATGGGGAAGAATGTTTCATCACTCATCCATGCTATACCTCAGAAATGTGAAGATCCTGAGATGTTTACTGTATCTTGTGAGATAGGGAGCACCACGCTACATGATGCCATGTTGGATTTAGGAGCTTCCATTAATGTCATGCCCAGGACGGTCTTCCATATGCTTGGCATTGGTCCTCTACAGCCCACTGGAGTTGTGATTCAGCTAGCAGATAGAAGCCAGACCCGCCCGGCAGGAGTTATAGAAGATGTTTTGGTAAAAGTGAAAGAGTTGATTTTCCCTGCGGACTTCTACATTCTAGACATGGAAGGAGAGTATCTTGCACGTAGATCCCCACTTATCCTTGGAAGGCCTTTTCTGAAGACTGCTAGAACCAAAATTGATGTATATGCTGGCACCCTTTCGATGGAGGTGGGAGACACAGTAGTCCAGTTTAGCATTTTCGATGCCATGAAGGACCCTAGGGGAAATCGTTCTATTATGAGCATAGACACCACTGATGAGACTATTGAGGCACAGTTTATTGATGATGATGATGCATTTGGCATAGTGGGAGGAGTTTTGATTTCGGAAGAAGTTGAGGAGATGAATGGAAAAGCATGTGACAGCCTTGATTTTCAAACTGAAGCTTTACCAGAGTTTTCTTGTTTTTTATTTTCTGATGATACTATTATTGATAGTCCTAATCTTTTTAATGAGACTGTTGCAGGTATTACTAAAGAGGCATGCACAGAAGATTATTCTACTGGTGTAGGGGATTGCACAGAGCCCCAGGGACCACCACCATTTCCAGAAAGTGTAGGGACTTGCATGATGGGAGCAAGTACCCAAGGATCACCTATTCCAGATGAATGTCCACCAGAATTTGAACCTGAGATGGAGGTATTTCTTGTAGAACCAACAGACATTTTTGAACACGATCAGGTAAGTATTTCTTCTTTTCCTTTAGAAAATTTCAGGGAGATGTCTAGATTTGCATGTGATGAATGTCTTGATACATCATTTGTGAAAAATAATTTTGAAAATTCTTTAGAGGCACCCAGGCTTGATTTTATGCATTGTTATGATATTCTTGAGACAGATTATGCTAAAACTGATTTTAAAAAAATTTTAGAAGAGCCTGAAATTGAAGTTGTTTATTGTGAAGAATCTCTTGTTATTTCCTATGCTGAAATTGAGTGTGAAAACATATGGAGATACCTGAGATTGACTTTATTGACTGTGAAGCATTTCTTGATATACCTCATGTAGAATATGCTTGTGAAAAATTTACTGAGGTACCAAAAATTGATTTTATTGGATGCGATGCATTTTTAGATACATTTTATGTAGAGATTGATGATATTGCACTTTTATCTTACCCTACACACTTGAGAAAGGTTTTACATGTTTTTGCAGGATCCCAGAGATTTCTTGAGTGGGTACTCCATCTAGACAGTCTTCAACCCCCTGGAAGATTTTCCAAAAAGAATAAAGAGGGAGGAGATGATCCTACTTTGACTCATAGCACTCCACCTCTAAAATGGCTTTTGGACCTAAATCACCTTCAGCCACCTGAACAGTTTATTGCAAAATCTAAGTGTGGGGGAGGTATGCATCATCAAATTGAACAAAGGAAGGGAACACTCTCAATTACCCATACCCCTCTACTACCAAGATGGAGGTTGTTTCTTGATAGACTCCGACCGCCAGAAATAAAGGGGAGTTTGTTCCTTCTTGCATTTTCTTTCATTGTATGTTTCATTTTTATATTATTTAGAAGTAGAATTTTCTTTTAAAAGAGTTCTTGCTAATAAATGCATGAGTAGAGTAGAAGAATAAATAGGAGACACTGTAAATACCATGTTATTTCTTTTGGCACATTTTCTTCATGAGTAGGAATAATGTATCCCTTTAGGCTATCTTGATAACATTTTAGAGTCTTTTGAAAACAAATTAAATTTGATTGTTAAAACTTTAGATTTGAGCTCATGGATGAAATCTTGGATGCTTGAGTACTACTTGGCCATGGATTCTTGATTGAGGACTTGAGATGAATTATTTGCACCTAGTGAGGATTAGCCTTATTGTTGTGACACATACATGTGATTGTACTCTAGAACTTGCTTAGGTACTTTCAAAACCATGTTTCAATGATTCGATCACATTTATAGAGGTGTATCATTTTGTTTCTTATCTCATATCAATTTTCATAAAAATCCCTTATATCACTTCATATTTCTCATTTTCCCTACCTAATCTTCATATTACTCTTAACTTCATTTTTCTAGGGACTTGTTTGTTTGGGGATGTTCTTTGATGTTATTTTGCCCGAGACGGACAAAAGATTAAGTGTGGGGGAGTGGCTAGTGTGATGGAAACATTTTGTAAAAAAAAAAAAGATTCATTTCATTTTGAGTTGAAGCCAAAAGGTGCCAAGTTGAGGGAGTTTGGTGCTAAGAAGGAGTGGTTGAGTATGGAAGAAATTGAGGCATTTAGATTTCTCATCATTCTTTGAAGACCCACACGGAAAAAAGGACAAAATCTGCAATGAAAAAAAGAAATGGCATGCAAATGAAGAAGATGTATCAAAATTGCCTTGGAGCATGTTTCGGCTATTATGCTAGAGGATGAATGGCAGCTGAGTTAACATGAAACTAATGCAGGAATTCTGTGCAAAGCTTAATTCAGTTAAAGAAGGAAGAAAAACTGAGCAAAGTGGAAAAGAAATGAGCAAGAAAAAAAATGAAAAAAAAACACAAAAGAAGCAAGGTATCAAGCCATTGAGTGGAAGAGTATGTTTCAATATCTGAATTAACTAGAAACCTTGGAAGTGTGAAACTGCGATTGAAGTATTTGAAGAGCTGAGCTTGAAACACAGAAAAAAAAAACAAGAGAGAAAAAATTTTTTGATAGAAGTGTGCCAACTAGAGAAGGGTGTGTATCAAAAGGAAGTTGCAAGAGTTAGCAAAGGCTATATGTGGAGCATCAAAATTTTGTCTCTGATTGCTATTTGATGTCTCAAACTCTCTGATATGAATGCTGATCCGAATGAGTCCATCAGAAAATTGGAGAGCAGCAAAGTTGAGACTTAAGATGGAAATGCAGTTAAAAAAAAAATAGTGAAGCTGGAATCCAAATTGGCACACTGAATTCAAGCTATTCGACTGAGATACAGCTGATACCAATCAGTTTGTTTGAAGTTCATTTGGTATCAGATTTTGAAGCTGTAAAACTGTGAAGAGTTGGGGGAACTGATTGAATACAGAAATGAATTAAATGCAGAGTTAAACTAACAAGTAGCAACCCATTTGAAGCTCATGGTAGTATTGGATTGAAACTGATTCTGATCAGGATTTGGAGAAGCTGATCACATCATAACTGAACAAAGAGAGGCTGCATCAGCAGCTGGAAGAAAAAAAAAGAAAAGAAAACAGTTTGAAAAAAAAAATAAGGAAACAAAAAGGAACAAAGTTGGCACACAATGAGTTGTTGGCACCATGAAATCAGTGGAGATATTCTTATCCGAATCAGAGCTTTGATCCATCATCATTCTGATGCCACTAGAGAAAAGTAAGAAAGAGAAAAAAAATCAGAAAACAAAACAAAGAGCAAGATTGGCACGCAAGAGAGAAATTGGCATCAAGGAATTAATGAAGTCTTCTCATACAATTTTAGAAGGGCATTGCAAAGACTCACTCCATCACACTTTAGATTTCATTATGTGGACTGAAAGGAGGGCAAAGGGCATCAACAATATCCTTAAGCATTCAAGTCTTCCATTTCATCAAATTTGCTATTTTCATGTCTTTTATTTCATTTCTACCATTTCATATGTCTTTCACTTTTGAATAAACTTTTATAGATGATTGATTCTAATCATGAATAATGGTAGAGAGTAGATAATAAGCAAGCCTATGGTAGTGCAAAAAGCATGTGTGTATGAGTGAGCTCCATTTTCATCATGTACTTAGACCTTAGGAAGAGAGCCACCAAAAATTTCCTTTGAAAGGCTTAGAGATTCATCTCTGTAACGCCCCAAAATTTCCATTTTTAGTTCTTAAAGTCCTTAGAATTATTTAAAAATGGTTTAGAAATATTCTAGGTACTTTTAGGAATTTTTAGAGTATTTTTATGGAATTTTCTGAGTCCGTTTGGTAAGGAAAAAACGTTTAAAGGGGCAGCCGGAGCTCGAACCCGCGACCACCGCGAGACCAAGGGAGCGCGCGACCAGCTGGGCTAGGTATCAAGCACAGCAAAATATGGAGAGACCTATATTTAAGCTGTAGTTAAGTTAATCCGCCCCTTAAGTATAAATAGCTAATTAAAGAGAGAAGTTTTATTTTCTCTCAAACCCTCTCCCTCTCCAAGTTGCGCCGACCCCTTCTCTCCCTCTCCTCTCTTGGGCGACACCAACACCAAGCCAAGAGGGCCGGCCGAGACCCTTCTCCAAGAGATAATTCTATATTCGGGATCCCCGCGACGAGAGGAACGCGTAGACGTGAAGAATTCTCCGAGATCTCAAGTTTCTTCCGAGTTTTAGACGTCAATCTTGGTTGTAAGTCCAAGATATCAATGTAAGTACTGCTCACCTGCAGTAAGAGGCGGTTTTTCCGCGAGAATTTCCTTTAAAAGTTTTTAAAAGAGATAGTTCTTTTAGTTTTTAGTTTTTGCATGTGATCTTAGTTCATTATATGCTTATATATTTTATTGAGTGCCCTATATGAGATTAGGGACCCAGAAAAGCTATGAGAAAAGAAAAGAGAAGATAAAGATAAGAAAAGAAAAGGCCAAGGCCTTAAGAAATCCCCAAAAGTCAAGACTTAGGGATTTTAGCACGCAAGGTGCTCCAGAAAATGCCAAGGCATTTACAGATAAGAAAGAAAAGAAAGAAAAGCTATTTTATTTTATAAGGCCAGTACCCGGCGTCCAAGGGCGTCGTTAAAGAAATCCAGGTGTCCAATTCCAAGGTCTTGGCCCTGGTAGACCAAGGTCTGCTCTATTAGGATTGGTGGCTCGCTACCCCAACCTTTTAGGGAACGCGCATGAGATGGTACTTACGTCTTCAGTGGATCCAAGTGATTAGTATTTTCAAGTATATGCTTTAGCAAAGTTTTCGAAAGTTTCAGAAAGTTTTCAAAAGTTAAAGAATAGCTAAAGTTTCAAGTTGAGCCAAGAAAAGTAAATTGAGATTATTTATTGCTTGAGTATGCATGTTTTGAGTTACACATGTTCTTAGTTTTCTTTCAAGCATATTAGTATCTCATATGATGTTCAGTTTGATCTAGAAGCATGTTTGCACATATTCGAGTTTTCGTGAGCTAGATAGTACTTACTAAGCTTTTTGCTTACTAGTTGCATTTCCTCTTATTGCAGATAAAGGTAAAGGCAAGCAATTCTGAAGGAAGACGACGAGGCGGTGCTGAGTAGAGTGTGTGTGGTGGCTGATTATGGAGAGATCTTTGAGACGAGACAATTTAGTTATTTGAATTGCAATGTTTAAGTTTATTCGAATTTCAAGTTCTTGTTTTATGGTGTTTAGCGAACATCTAAGTTTTGGATAGTTTTACTTACTCAATTTCTTAGAGTAAAGATTCCATGTCATTTCTTTTAGCCTATGTATTCTTATGATTGCATTGGATGAGTAGAAAAGTGAGTAGTTAGAGATATTGATACTTTGTTAGAGAAAAAGGTGTTTGTGCCAAGATAGTATCAATTTCCCTTTTTAATCAAGTTTTTATTGCTTAAGTATGTTTAGAAAAGTTGCTTTCTCATTCCATAATGCCTTAGTGATGTTATAGAACTTTGTATGATGAGTTTAAATGGTTAGAAGTCAAGATTGGTACAAACTCTATTGTTAAAGTTTATATAAACTTGTTTAGTTTATTTTCTTCCATAAAAGTTTTAAATTCAAGTTTATGGATTCGTTTGATTGGCTAAATTGTTTAGGAAACTGACATAGAGTATAGAAGTGGTGTCATAGTTTGATATGGCTCGAAACTGAATGAATGGTGGGCTTAAGAAGCAAGAGCCGAAACCTGTAAAACTGATTACAGGCGTATCAGTCGACTGCCACGTCACCAGTCGACTGGTACAGGCAGTTTGAGTTGGGTGAGGCTTGTTTCAATAAGTATCAACTACGAGTTTTGAGATAGAAAGTGTGATATGTTATTATGCATGATTGCTTAAGTTAGAATATAATTGTTAGATGAATTTTAAAGTTTAAAAAAAAAGATTTCCGCATTTTACTTTTAGTCATGTATAAAAGTTGAGAAGTAGAGAAAAGTAACGATCCGTCTAAGGTAGTAAGAAGGCGGGTCGCTACAATCTCAATGAATCATGAAGGTTGAAATTGCTAAGTTGTTGATTTAAGGACAAGATACTAATCCATAGAGCTTAGATTTTTGAGAATTAACAACCCTAGGTAATTTATTTTCAATTGCTTCTACTTAATGTTTGATAAATGCTAGGGGATACTTTTCGCGAGACGCTCAAGCTTAAGTGTGGGGGAGTTGATAAGTGTCATTTTATTGATCATTTTATATGTTTAAATCTGTGTTTGACCCATATTTTACTTGTGTAATTGTGGATTTACCCAAGGTTTTAGGATTTATACTCTTTTTGGACCTAATTGCAAATTTGGATATATTTGAGTTGTTTTGTCACTAAATTTTTGATCTACTTTTGTAGGCTTAGAAGGATCGTGGACCTAGGATGTTGGGTCAAGGTTGAGTCAAAAGTGGACCAGATCAAAGGAATCAAGCGTCAACTAATTTGGACCGTCCGATGTAAAGATGGTTAGATCTAGACCATTTGAGAACTTCTGATCAATCCGAGCTGGACTTAAGGCTAATCTAGCGATCAGATCAAGATCTG
Source organism: Boesenbergia rotunda (assembly GCA_024364735.1). Taxonomy (NCBI): domain Eukaryota; kingdom Viridiplantae; phylum Streptophyta; class Magnoliopsida; order Zingiberales; family Zingiberaceae; genus Boesenbergia; species Boesenbergia rotunda. Next base: position 182,486 of record JAGFNQ010005454.1, on the reverse strand, counting down.
AAGGTTTCAGCTCAATCAGAGATCATCTAGCCGTTGGATCACGATCAGAGAGATCTAGACCGTCCATTCAAAGACCAAGGTGATCTGAACCATCCGCTTCAAATCTGGAAGATCCGAGCTACCACAAGGATGATCCTGACCTCTGATCAAGATCTGGAAATTTTGAATCAAATCGGACGAAGATCAACCGTTGGATGAGCGCTGGACAATCTGAGTCGTCCATTGATTAACTACTTAAACAGCCTCCCCTGTTCAGATCTGATGGCGCGTCTTCATCTTCGCCAGCTGAGTTCTTCGTTCGAGTGCTTGTTTTTTTCATTTTGTTTGCGATTTCTTCCATTTTGAAGGCGTGGTCATCTCGATCACAACCTTGGAGCGAGATTTGGGTCATTGGAGAAGGCTTCTATGGAATGTCTAACTCAGATTTGCATCAGATCAGGGGCTGAGTGAGGGTTTCATCAGTTTCTGATTTCTGATCCATTTGATTGCGAATTTGTGCTGTTTCTTTCAATCGGAGCTACCTGGAGGGTCTCTGGAGCATTCTGATCATCACCTAATCTTCATAGCATTCCTTCTTCGCGAGATCAAAGGGATCGGATTGGTTTTTTCCAGCTGCGTGCAATTCGGTGAGTGGATCTGAAATTGGAGCCAATTTCCATTGATTTGCGAGTTGAAGGGGTTCTTGGCTTGCCCTTGCGTGACGAACAAGGAGATCATGAACCATGGGAAGGATCAAGTTTTAGTTTCTCTCTGAATTTCAATTTCATTAGCTGTAACTTCAATTTCTGCAAACATTTCATTTATTGTTTTTGAATGAGATGCTGTAGTTTCATTTCCTGAGTGGTTCTCTAGTTTGTAGCTTGTCCATCTTGCATTAGTATCAGATTAGAAGCCTGTTAGTGCACAATAGTATGCAATCTCAGTTTAATTCTTCTTTCACTGCTTGCGTATCAGAGTTTTAGTTGTGTATCAGTTTTTGTTCTTATTTTCAGTTACTGTTCTGTTTTTGTATTAGTTGTTTCAGCTCATTTTCTTGAATTGTTTCAGCCTTAAGTAGGTTTCATTCTGCAAAGTAATCAACTAGGGAGCTTATTTAGTGATTAATAGTTTTCAATTTCAGCTTACTTCTGATTTCAGAGCTTGCATATCAGTTCTACAACTGAGTATCAGCCATTTCTGCAATTCTGTTCAGTCCTGTCTTGCACTTAAGTTCTCTTCCATGTGTATCAATTTTATTTCAGTAAATTTTAGCTTATAGTGTTTGCATTTGTGTCAAGTAAACATCAGTATTTCTTAAGTTTCTCTGAACTTAGAGTAGTGAACTCAAATTCAGCTTGTAATTGTTTGTTTCCGAATTCGAATTGTTGCTGCCCTTCTACACTACTTCTTTATTTCTGAATTCATGTCTCAATTGAGTTGTTTCTGAATTGGTCAGCTCTATTCCTGTAGTTTCCAGTTTATCACTTTTGTAGCTAGTTTCGATCACTTAATCTCACTTGCCTTGTTTGTTTGATTCATGAGTTTGTTTGTTTCTTCACTAGATCATTGTTTCCATTTCTGAATTTCTGCCTTTATGCTCTGAATTCCTATTTTAATGTCTGCATTCCTTCACTTGTTCATGCAAAGCTTTCAATAATGTCTTGTCTTCCAAGTGGTAGTGATTAGTTTTAATGCAAAGTTGTCAATTTCAGTTTGGGCACTTAGTATCATTTTGGCACATTAGATTCTTTTATTCCTTGTAGATCAAGTGTTTGTGTCAGTCTTGTTTCTAAAATTCGTTTAAGCATTTGTTTAAGCATTAGACAATAGTCTTGTTTCTAAAATTCAGTAAAGTTGCATGTGTCGATTAAGTTTTCTATTAGTTGATGTCATTAGCTACCATTACCATGGTTAGTTCCTTTAGTTAAGTTTACTCTTTTTGCATTGTGTTTTCATTTCACATTACTAAACCAAACCCATTTCTTATTTGAAACCCAAAAACTTTTAACGACACATAAACTCAAGCTCGAATCGAACAACTTGAACTAGCCCTTGGAAAAATACGACCTGTGGCCCCTTTACTACGCTTTTATTCTTTAATTGCAAAAAGGGTTTCCAGCATTTTTATTCATATTCTAAATTTGGAGGACCCACATTCGTGACAGTCTATTTTGGGTCCATCAGGCGCCCGGATGGATACGGGCGCCCCAATTGAAGGCTAAACCAAAGCAAGCGAAGTAAAACTGCCACGAAGCCTCTGAACATACTCAGCTCAGGCGCCCAGGACCATACGGGCACCCCCATCAGCTCAGGCGCCCCTGTGGAGAGGATAAGCACTGACCGAGCCTATGGATAAGAGATCGCGCAGGAAAGGCCACGTGTAGGTGCCCCCATCGACACAGGCGCCTTCATGGGTGCTATAAAAGGGGCTTCGACCCCAAGGCTCAGGACACAACTTCCTGAATCACTCTGAGCACTCCAAACAGAAGAACACACTAACGACGAAGCTCTGCGACCAAGGAGGCTGCGGGAGGAAGTGCGCGGCACTTCGGAGATCCAGATCGGCCGAGGCTTCAATTCTTTTCAATTGGTTTGATTTACTTTCAGCACTTATTTTTCATATATTTTTTATTGTAATATCTGCACTGTAAGACGAGTTTCTCCGCCTCCGGAAAGTCTGGAAAGTAGACCATTTGTGGACGGGCGTTCCCGTGCATAGGCCTTGGATGTACTGACCTTGGGGGGTTGGGAATCAAGTAAAAAATCCCGCGTGTGCTGTGTTGTCCTTTATTCTTTCTATTTTATTTTCCGTTGTGCTACTAACGCTCTATCCAGAACGATTACTCTTAAGTTTACGAGCTTCCGCGAAAGGTTTTTTTTTGGTCGATATTCACCCCCCTCTATCGACGGCACCGGCCCTACAGGATGTTTTGAGAATAAGGGTAAGAGTTCAGCGGAAACAAATCATAAATCAAGATCGCTAACACGAGTTGGTTTTACTTGCTTCAGAGTCTTGACCGGCTCTTACTACAAGGCCCACGTTCCTTGACCGTTTACTTTGGGCGTCACTAAAAAATCGCAACAAAATTTACTAATTACAAATTAACGTGTGCAATAAGATTTTAACAACAATACCGACTCTTTAAGTGTGAGAACAGGTCTTCGTTCGGAGAGTCGGACGGTGTTTCTGCTTTGTCCGAACTTTGGTCGCGCTGCTCATAGAAGAAGAAAGTAATCGCAGTGATTGAATTGATTTCTTGGTCTGCTGCCCTCGACCCCTTTTTATACTACTTACCCAGGCCTTTCAGGCGCCCTAGTCAAGGCGAATCGGGCAGAAACTGTTGGGATCGGGTGCATGTTGACAAGGATACGGGTTCGTAAATTTAAAAATATTTACGTGCAGCGGAAGAATTAGCATAAATAATTTCTCAAATTATTTTTAACCACGTATCTAGTATGCGACCTTATGATGTGTTGACATGATCATAAATTAAAATTTTACAAAAAAGTAAACTAATTTACTTAGTACCTCGCGTAACTCGAAGTAAGGGACGAGATCCAACCGTAGCGTCCCTTGGGAGCTCCGCCTCTATTCGCGTCCACGCCGAGTTCTCTTCGGGATGACTTCGCAAAGTCACAAGTTTTGTACCGACGAGAACTACTAGATTCTCTAAAGGCACAACTAGAATATCAAGAGAGAAGAAAGGAAACTAACCACCAAGAAACGAAATCTAAATTCCGGGAAGGAAGGAGTTGCGTCCCGCTTCTTCTTCTTCTTGTATGGCTCCTTCTTGGTGGTGTGAGCCCACGGCAACCTAAAGGGAGGGTGGTGCGCCGGCCCTAGGGTGGATGTGCGCCGGCCCTAGAAAGTAGAGGTGGGCGCCGGCCCTAGGAAGAAGAGAGGAGAGGGAGAGATTAAGAGAGAGAGGGAGAGAATTAATCTCTTGATCAATCTATTGAGGAATTCAAGCCTAGCCTTGGTTCCTTTATATAGTAGTCTCTCCCATGCGAAGTCTCCCTCTTAATGGAATTTTCATAAGAAATTTATCCTATAAATTTTCTTATGAATTATTCCGTTTAAGCCAAGTTTTATTATAACTAACTTTATAATAAAACAAATACATCTCTCCTTTTATTATGGAATAAATTTTACAAGAAATTTATAAATTTTCTTATTATGGAAAAATCAATTCATAAATGATTTTATAAATTTAAAATAAACCATTCCATGGATCATTTTAATTTCCATAAAAAAGAATAAATTTCTATAAACTTCTTTATATAAATTTCTTTATACAAATTTATTTATCCATAATTTATAAAACAAATCGCGCTAGATTTATTTTATTAATTAAACCAAATTAATTGGTTTCTCCCCCTTGTTGTGGCCGGCCAAACCAAAGAGGGTTGGCACCCTCTTTGGCCGGCCAAACCGAGCCGAACCCATCGCGAATTAAACTCATTTAATTCGCCCAATAAGCCTTCAAAAGACTTAGTCATTTTAAGCTTCCGTTGCGCCTCTGATTAACTCAGATTCGACTTATTTCTCTTGATCGGAAAATCTAATTTTCAACTCATTTTAAATCCCTCGGATTACTCGTAGTGCGTGTGACTAAATAGGCTTTCGATTTATGTTGGTCGTCTATAATCAACCAATTATAGAACGATCATGAGTGGCACCTAGTAGTACATCATGACCCCCAATTAATCGAAAGATCAACGGTTGACCTCAGAAGTAATTCTGAAACCCTTCAGCAGCTCTAATGAATCGTGCCTCATTCCCTTCACCATCTTATACCCACTTGGTTTAGGACACGGTCTATATGTGTCAGTCCCCACTAGGCTGACTATGTCACACCTAGCCCAAGTAATGTCTTTCTCGTCCAATGGATTTCTAATTACTCTCATGTATTTAAGAGACTCATACTCTAAACATGATATGCTCTGGCCAGAGGCTTTGAGTAACAATCCGACGATAGGCCTCGGTATACATCTCCTCGCAAGGAGTGGTGAATCCTTTGTAGGCTGTTCAAACATCTTCGGGCACTTCGGCTTATACCCAATCATCCTGGGTCCACACCTCCTTGGAGATGCTTGCTTAAGATGTTAAAGTATAAGTCTCCATGTCCAAGATGACTTGAACACCGCAAGTCAAAGGAACATCGCACATAAGCTGCAGTAAGAACTTCATTGACATATCTATATGTAGATTACCATATGAAGTTTTACGGCTAGTCACTCCAATGAACTAGTTCCCTTAACTAGCATCCATGTTTATCTCCGGACATCCCAATGTCACCAGCCAGTGAGAATCAGCTGATTAGAGAATAACCCATGCTACTCTCAACAGAATTGATAGTGTCCATTTTTATCAATTCATCGACTAGGGATATTTTCAATACTTCACAATTGCACATTTAGAGATAATCACTAGTTGTGATCCCATCACAAATTCTCTTATGCTGTGAATTGTATTGCGGACATTCAGTAGATGAGTTTAAGATCCCAATCAAATACACAAACATGTATACTCAAATAGTGAATTATCATTTATTAAAATAAATGTTTACAATCATAAGGCGATTGCCTTAGGACACTTCTCTCATATCACTAACAGAAACTTTATCTGCTACGCAGTCAAACTCTACCCTATTCAGGCGCCTAAGTCCCTTTCAGGTGCTTGAGTGCTGACATGGATCCTCCACTCAACACTCGCCACATCAGTCTGACCATTGCACCGGCTCAACCTCCATCTTCCAGCTTTCAGGCGCATAAGTTCCATTCAGGCGCCCGAATCAAGCTGCTTCAACTTTTTTAGCTACAACATGGGTTAGTTCCAAACATCCAATAATATATAAATAAAGCATATATGAAACACAGTCAGTGTTGTCTTCATTATGACTTTCAGGTTTCATCCGAAACCCTAGGTTGGACCGACGCATACTGTTCCCTCACTGGGGAACGCATCCTCACCTACTCCTCTTAGGAGAGTTTACCTGTTTCCACTCGGAATCCCCGGTTAGACTTTTTCTCAGCCTTCGAGAACCCGGAACTCGACGACATTTGACCTCGACCCGTCTCGACTCCTATCTGCGATCCCCGCTCGACAAAGTCTTCTGCTTGGCCCTTGGACCAAGTATTCGTGCTCGACTTCACTCGCCAAGTCTTTATTACCTGATCCCCAACCAGGACTTCGTGCTCAACCCTGCAAGTCATGACTTCTTGCCTAGCTTACCTAGGACTTTCCTGCAAACTCCACAAATCTATTAGTACACAATACTAGCTTAACTTGAACCCTTTGCCACTTTTCAAAATAAGGTTCGATCTGGTGCTTCCGACACCAACAATGTCCTCCTTTTTGATTATGGCAACCCAGTTCAAAGTTAAGCTAAAAATAAACTTTAACAAGGAAAAGAAATTATGTTCTTCTTTTAAGCTCTCCCCCTTAACTAGTTATCTCCCCTAGATCATTTAACAATTGTGTTTTAGAGGAAACTCTATCTTCAAAAATAGACTTAGTCTTATTTATGTAAAAATTTAGAGACTAAGTTAACTTTTGAAAAATGGTTAAGAAAAACTAATTAGAACATTCATTTGGAAAAACCAAGTGCTTTTCAAAAACTAAGTATGGAAGAATTTTTCAAAAATGCAAAAAAAAGTTCTAAGCATTAAAAACTTAGTTTTGAATAGCAAAGTTAATTTTGAATTTTGAATTCTTCTTTTCAAAACATTTTGAATTTTTCTTTACAGTTTGAAAAATACTTTTTGATAAATACTAAACATTGAACATTTTGAATTTTTGAAAAATACTAACATTGAAAAACTTGAATATTTCTAACAATTTTGAACTCTTTTCTTTCTCTCTCCCTTTGCCATATATCAAAATTATGTAAGTAATATAAGGGTAAGAGAAGAAAGAAAATGACTAAAGTATTCATAATAAAAAAACTAAGTGTATCAGAACGAGTAATTTTAAGCAATAACAAAGGTTAAGTCTAGGCACATTTATTTTGAGTCCAAGCATAAAAAAAAAGAAAATAATTTTAAATATTCAATAATAAAGTCAATTCCTTTTAGGCACTTGTCTAACCTTTTAGCTACTTACTGACTATAATAAACAACAATTTTTGCTTGGGTTAGTCAAGTCAAGTGTATTTCATAAATCAGCTCAGTTAGCTAGAATACTTGACTTGATTAATTTGAATTGTATTTATAACACCCCCAACTTGTGTTGATTAATTTGACTTGATTAATCAGCTCAGGTCTACTAGTAGTTAGGTAATGAAAACTCCTTATAGAATTTTCATGATACTTTAAGTCAACTAGCTTACCTTCAGGATCATTGTCTTTTAGCATTTGTGGCCAATTCTTTTAGCATATGGGGTACTTAAGTCTTTTGAATTTTCCATTTTGAATTTCTTAACCAATTCTTTTGCATATTTTGTTGGTGAACATAATTTCCATCCCTGGTTGGTTTAATTTGGAGTCCTAAAAAGAAAGCCAGTTCACCTATCAGACTCATTTCAAATTCACTTTTCATAATTTTAATAAATTCTTTTAAGAAATTAGTATTAGTTGATCAAAAGATTAACTAATAAGGTTGAGTCAATTTGGCTTTGGTTAAAACCCTTAGAAATTAGGTAAGTTGATAGTCTTTCATACCACGTCCTATGTGCTTGTTTTAAACCATAAAGAGCTTTTCTAAGTCTGAATACATGGTTAGGGTAGTCTATGTCTTCAAAACCTGAAGATTGTCCTACATAGACATCCTCTTTTATAAATTCATTCAGGAAGGCAGATTTAACATCCATTTGATATAATTTGAATCCTCTATGGGCTGTAAAAGCTAGCAACATTCTAATTGACTCAAGTCTAGCTACAGGGGCATAAGTTTCATCATAGTATAACCTTTCAACTTGACTATAACCTTTAGCCACTAAGCGGGCTTTATTTCTTATTATTTTACCTTGGTCGTTCAACTTATTCCTAAACACCCACTTAGTGTCTATAATGGACTTTCCTTCAAGTTTAGGTACTAAGACCTAGACTTGGTTTCTATTAAATTGGGCTAGTTCTTCCTGCAAAGCAATGATCCAATCTGGGTCAGGTAAGACCTCTTCTATGGTCTTAGGTTTAATCTTTAAAATCAGTGCTACCTGACTTAGGTTTCTATAGGAGGGCCTTGTTCTGACCCCTAAAGTTGGATCACCCATAATTTAGTTAGTTGGATGATTTAGTCTGAGTTTCTTAGGTCTCCTAAAACTTGGTTCAACCTCTGGTCCGGTTGGTAAATTTTGAGTTGATTTAGGAATCGGTTCAATAGGTAACATTAGATTTGGTTCAGGAACTGGTTTAGCAGGTGTGCCTATGACTGGTTCAGAAATTGATTTAATTGGCGAGTTAAAAATTTGGTCTAGTCTAGACTCATCATCTTTGGAATTAATTAAGTTGGGTTAATTTGAGTTAGATTAATTAGTTGAGTTAGATTGGTTTTCTTTATCAAATATTAAATTAGTAGTTTCTTCAATCTGAAGGGTTTGTTTGTTATAGACTCTGTAGGCCCTACTTGTGGTCGAGTACCCTAAAAATATGCCAAGGGTAGACTTGGATTGAAATTTACCTAAGTAATCTTTTGTGTTTAAGATGTGAACTTTACAACCAAAGACCCTTGAATAATGTTGGTTAGGGGGTTTATAATAATATATTTCATAAGGCGTTTTATTATGTCGTTTATTGATTAGGACCCTATTTTGAATATAGCAGGTAGTGCTAATTGCTTCTGCGCAAAAATCGTTAGTCAAGTTGTATTCATTAAGCATGGTCCTAGCTACTTCTTGGAGGGTTCTATTTCGTCTTTCAACTAGGTCATATTTTGGGGGGTCCTAGGGCAGGAAAATTCATGGAATTATCCATTTGTGTTGTAGAATTCAGTAAATTTTAAGTTTTCGAATTCGTCCCCATGATCACTTCAAATTCTTTTAATTTTGGTATTTTTTTGATTTTCAAGGATTTTAGCTAAAGTTCTAAAAGATTTAAGACATTGATCTTTCGTTTTAAGAAATTGGACCCAAGTGAATTTAGAATAGTCATCAATTATAACTAAGCAGTATCGGTTTCTACTTAGTGACTTGACTCCGTGAGAATTAAATAGGTACAGGTGTAGGAGTTCAAGTACAGATTGGGTTAGGTCAGGCTGAGTAAGTTTATGGGTAGACTTGGTCTATTTACCCTGTTCACATGGACTACAAACTGAATTTTCAAGATTCTTAATTTTGGGTATACCCTTAACTTGCCCTTTTTGGCTGAGTCTGGAGATTAGCCTTAGGTTAGCATGTCATAATCTCCTATGCTAGAGTTTAGTTTCTTCTACTTGAGTCAGATAACACTTAAGTGAGGTAGGTAGATTTATTACATAGATATTATTTTTCCTAAGTCCATCTAGGGTAACCTCTGAATCTCGTAAGTTCCTAATCAGGCAGTCTTGGTTGGTAAAGGTAACTAAGTATCCAGTATCACAGAGCTGACTAATACTGAGTAAATTAAATTTAAAACTATCAACCAAAAGGACCTTTTTGATAGTAAAATCGGAGCTCAGTTCAATGTTACCTGAACCTATTACCTTAAGTGTAGAGTTGTTGCCAAACACCACTGTTCCTAAGTCCTTGTAGTCTAGTTTGGTGAACTTTGACTCATCTCCAGTCATATGTCTGGAGCACCCACTATCCAACATTCACTAGTCCAAATCTTTATGTTCCTACACATAAAGTGGCTTAGTTTGGATCCAATTTAGTAGAAGTATAGGATAGGTTGTTCAAGTTCACTTGCCTAATCTGTCTCACCCAATTTAAGTGATTAAACATGTTAAACCTATGTTGATTTTGTGAGACAGAGTTCAGTCTAACCAGTTTGATCTGATTAGCTGGTTTAAATAAAAAAATTTGAAAATGAATTTTTGAAAAAGAGTTTTTTTGAAAAAGATTAAAAAATTTGAAAATGAATTTTTGAAAGAGATAAAAATATATTTGAAAAAGAATTTTGTGAGGAGTAAAAATTGACAGAATTTGGGTTGATCTAACTTTATTCATCCTAACCATCTCACCTATTTCTAAGTGACAAAATAGGGATTTTTATATGTTTTGTGAGATGCTTTCAATTTTTATCATGAAAATTAGGTTAAGTCTAAGATATGATTGAACCTTGAGTTAGATTCAGATTTAAGAATTAGTAATTTAAAAATAAACTTTAATATTTGTCTTTCAGGCTTTGGCGAGGCACGTCTTCTTTGGCCTTAGCCTTATTGGATCAACAACCCATTCCTAGACAAAGCCTCATAAAGAAATAGTATTTTTAAATTTCTTGTTCAAAAATCTTGGTCTAACTAGTCAAGGATGTGGCGAGGTATCTTCGGTTAGTTCCACCGGACTAAGAAGATCAAATAGGAGACGCCTTCCCCTACTTGACTTCCTTGACGGCTTTCCTAACCTACTATCAGCTCACCCCACCCTAATACTAGGTTATGCAAGTTTCAATCAAATCTAATCCTTAACTAACCATTTCTAATCCTAATCATGATAATTTGAGAAAAAAATAACAAAAATAAATAAACAGGCATCAAGAAAGGTATTCAAACAAAAAACTATCTAACCACATGAATAGTTCTTATATTGGCTCCCCTGGATCATATCCCTGATATGGTCTGTCTAAGTAATAGATATGATAATTGAGAATCCAATATTGATTTGGTCCAGCTTGATTGGTTAAGCTCAGTTCAGGGACCCATGCTTGGACTCAGGTGCTAGCGCAGTTAATTACTGAGTAGTAAGACCTAACTCATGAATTGGTTTTAAATCCAATTCTAGATCGATTTAGAATAGATTTCTATTTTCCAAGAATCATATCAAGATTCATAGAACCCAGGGTAAATTGCTCCAAATTTGCTCTGAGTTCTTTGACTTGAGATTTCAGGGTGAAATTCTCTTCCTCAAGTCTTTGGACTTAAGTAGAGGTTTCTTCCTGAATTTGCTCAGTCAAAGGACTCGAGCTGGTCTCTTCCTTAAGGAGGTTTACCTCCTCTTGGAGAGACCTGATCCAGTCATTGAACCTAGCCAGTTTGCGAGATAAGTAGGAAATTAGCTCGTAAAGATCCAGTTTGGAAAAACCAGTTACCTTAAGTCGGCCCGTTTCTAATAGTGAGACGGTTCTGTGCTGTTTCTTCGTCCGATTTGGAGTCAGTGTCGATCTCATCTTTAGTCGTTAAGGCAAGGAGGTTGGAGTGCATTGGTTCATCCGATTCCGATTCTGATTCCGATTCTGAAGATCACTCATCCCAGGTAGCCTGCAATGCCTTCTTCCTCCATTGCTTCTTGGTATCCATCACGTTTGGGCACTCGGACATGAGTGTTGATGCAGTCTGGCCCGATTGTTATTTTGGTGTTGACAACGATTTAAATTTGGTTGAGCGAATGTGGATTAAGTCCTGGTCGGGGACTGGGCATGAAATCCTGGTGAGTGAAGCCAGGTCCTAGCTTGGGAAGCTAGGTGATGAAAATCCTGATGAGTGAAGCCAGGTCCTAGCTTGGGAAGCTAGGTGATGAAAACCCTGGTGAGTGAAGCCAGGTCCTAGCATGGGAAGCTAGGTGATGGAAACCCTGGTGAGTGAAGCCAGGTCCTAGCTTGGGAAGCTAGGTGATGGAAATCCTGGTGAGTGAAGCCAGGTCCTAGCTTGGGAAGCTAGGTTGGATGAAAGCCTGGTGAGTGAAGCCAGGTCCTAGCTTGGGAAGCTAGGTTGGATGAAAGCCTGGTGAGTGAAGCCAGGTCCTAGCTTGGGAAGCTAGGTTGACTGAAATCCTGGTGAGTGGAGCCAGGTCCTAGCCTGGGAAGCTAGGTTGAATGAAGTCCTGGTGAGTGAAACTGGGCACGGAGTCTTGGTTCGGGGGGGGGGGGGGGGGGCTGAGCACGAGTCAGAGAAGGCCGGGAGCACATTCTCTTGACTTAGAGTGGAATTAGCCTTGGTTGGATCGGTTTGGTGACAGATCAGGGAAGTTGGCACGAACTTCCTTCGTAGATCGGTCTGGTGACTGATCCAGTGATGTTTGATCGGTCTGGTCACCGATCAGGGAGCATACAGAGACTTTGGTTGTTTTCTGTTCGGCTTCTGACCGGTCTGGTGACCCATCAGGGAGAGAACAGAAGCATTTGTATTCGGCTCCTGATCGGTCTGGTGACCGATCAGGGAGACCCTCAGAACGTTCTGGTGAACGATCAAATGTCGCGAGCTTCTCACTATAACCGATCAGGCTGGAGCTTGATCGGTCGGAGAGTGGCCTGATCAGTCACCAGACCGATCAGGACACACCCTGTTCGGTCCGGTGACCGATCAGTAGGCTTGCCCTGCGAATCTGGAGAAATCCTCAGAAAAGGGGTGGATCGGTCTGGTGACCGATCCATGACTTGGAATCGATCTGATGATCGATCACTAGAAGTCACGATCCCAGGTTTCTCAATGGGGACTGATCAGGCTGGAGCCTGATTGGACTAGGCCTATCCTGATCGGTCTGGTGACCGATCAGGGGTCACTTTGATCGGTCCGTTGACCGATCAGTAGCTGACAGCTTTAATACAAATACGCTGTCAAACGCTCTGATCGCGTCTGTTTATTCAGCGTATTCTCTGCTACCTTGCCAATATTATTTGATATGCTTTGCTAAGTGACTGCTAAGTGTGCAGGTGATACAGGAGGATTCAAACACTCAAGGAGGGTCAATGAGAGGCTTTCATTTGAGCAGGTTTGGTTGCATCTGTTGGATCGAGAAGAACGATAGAGGGGGGGTGAATATCGTTAAATGTTTCAGATTCGAAAAGAGAATAAGCAGCGGAAAATAAAGAAACACAAACGCGAACTCAAGCGATTTTACTTGGTTCGGAGTCGCGGTCAGCTCCTACTCCAAGGCCCACGGTCGTTGACCGTTTACTGCGGGCAATTCTATATGTGCGTAAATACTTACAGAGAGATTTTATAGATGTAGTACAGTAAACTTAAAATTAAGCTCTTTCGTTACCGACGCCCGATGTGGATTGTACTTCGGAGCAGAGGGTCGTCGTCGGCGCTTCAATCTCGAGATGGGAGGTTTCCGAAGCAGAGTGCTTGAGTCGAAGAGCGTAGTAGCGTTGGAAGAATGTGTTGAGAAGCCTTGGGGGTCGAGCCCCTTTTATAGTACACCTGGGGGCGCCCGGGACGTTGGGGGCACCTTCCAAGTGTCACTTGATCCGGTAAACTCTCGGTCAGCCATTATCCCTCCAGGATCGGGCTGAGGTTTGACGGGGGCACCCGGGACGCAGGGGGTGCCCGGGTTGACTCGGTTCACTGGCTTCTCACTGAGTTAAACTCTATCCGCTTCGTTGGCTTGAGCCTAGGGCGCCCGAGGCATCCGAGGTGCCCGGGAGCATGGGGGCACCCGGGAGCATGGGGGTGCCCCGTCTAGTGAGCTTCCGAAGCTTTTTCTTGCTCAACTCTTGTTTGGATTTTACCTAGGGCGCCCGGGACCTTCCGGGCGCCCAACCCAACTGCTGCCTCTTTCCTTTGAGGGGTTCTGAGCTACAGACACTCGTTCCTTCGGTCCTGCATCCAGGGTTAGTACCAAACATGATAAAGCAAGTGTGTTAGTAATTCCTACAGTCATAGCTATCTTGGTTTTGACTTTGGGTCTCCAAAATGGAGCCCTAGGTCGAACCGACACCTACTATTCCCTCGACGGGGAACGCGTCGTCACCTACTCTTCTCAGGAGAATTTACCTGTTGCCAACCGGCTCCTCCGGTTGGACTTTTGCCCAGCAATCCTTCGCCAGGTGCCTAGCAGTCCTTCGCCAGATCTTCGTTACCAAGCAGTCCTTCGTCTGGTGCCTAGCAGTCCTTCGCTAGGTCTTCGGTTCCAAGCAGTCCTTCGCATGGTGCCTAGCAGTCCTTCGCTAGGTCTTTGGTTCCAAGCAGTCCTTCGCCTGGTGCCTAGCAGTCCTTCGCTAGGTCTTTGACTCCTAGCAACCCTTCGCTAGGTGCCCAGCAGCCCGTCGCCAGGACTTAGGGTTTTAGTGCCTAGCAGTCCTTCGCTAGGTGCCTAGCAGTCCTTTGCTAGGACTTCAATCTGCACACTCAAGTAGCATGTTAGATAAACATAACATCTTAACTTTTGAACCCTTTGCCATTATCAAAACACAGGTTCGACTTGGGTGCTGTCTGCACCAACAATCTCCCCTTTTTGATTTATGGCAACCCGATTCAAAAAGTTAAGTTAATCTATACAGTTGATTTAACAGTTTAGTTTCCTCCCCCTGGAAGGAATCTCCCCCTGGGTTTTTCAAAGGTTCGTGGGGTTTTGAAAAAATTTCTAAGTTTAAAGATGGAATTTTTCAACATTTAGAATATTTTTCAAAAGAAATTTTTAGAAAACTTTTTCCAACAAAAATTTGGTTGGGCACTTTGGAAAATTTATTTTTGGAAATTTAGACAAATTTTCAAGTCAATAACTTAGTAGAACATCTTAGAAGCATTTTTAAAAGTTTTCAATCTCTTTAGTACTTTTAGAAGCTCTATACTTAGAAACTTTTCTATTAGAGAAGTTTAGAAATAAGTACTTAAAGATATTTTGAAACTTTTGAAAACTGCTTGGGTCAAGTACTTAGAATCAATTTTGAAAACAATTTAGATCAAGTACTTTTGAAACAGTTTTGAAAAAAATTGATTTAAGTACTTTAAAAAGATAGGTTTAAGTACTTTTGAAATAGTTTTAAAAAAAACTTAGATTAAGTACTTTTTGAAGAAAGGATAAAGTTTTGAAAATTTTGAATTTTGAAAAAAAAAATTTAAAGCTTCTCTCCTTTCCTATCTCTCCCCCTTTGCCATATATCAAAAATAAAGCAATATAGCAAAAAATAAATTGCATAAGGATATGACAAAAGAATAATGTGTTGTACTGAACCAATTCAAGATATACACTGAACCAAACCAATTTCAATTATCTCTTTAGGGTCCTGTCTAACCCAATTAGCTACTTACTGACTGTTATAAACAGTAGTTTTTGCTAGGGTTAGTCAAGTTAAGTGTTCTGTTCAAGTTAGATTTTCTAAACTTGACACTTAACCTGATCACTGTTTAGTTTGTATTTAGTGCCCCAATTACTGCAGATGCACTGACTTAAAGCATCTTGAATTAAGGCAAAGACCTAAGCATCTCAACCCATTCTAGGTTATCATTCAAAAGTACCCTAAGGTGCTTGTGAGATGCTGGCTTCTAGATCTATAGGTGCATGCAGTTCTAGGGTTAGGGCCTAGGCTAAGTCCATTTGCGAAAAAGACCCTAGTTTTAAAGGGGGTAGTTTTGAATAAAACTAAATCAAAAAAAAATTGCAAAAAGATTTTTCAAACTAAGTAAAAGCTGATCTTGAAACTAAGTAAAGCAGTTTTAAATTATTTTAGAAATTGATTTTAAAAGCAAGTAAAAAAATAGAAAAATAGAGTATACCTATTCTACCAAGCATAATCACTGATGAAGATCAGATAAGTAAGAAGATAACTGACGACTACATAAGTCAACTGGTCAAAGTGAGGACCAGCCAAGTCATACCAAAGTCAAATATAAGTCAACCCTACTAAGTAGGGGCAGTCAACTAGTACAATGCCAAACTAAACTAGTAGGAGGGACCGGGACGATCAGATGAGCTGGGCTGCCACGATCGAAACAGTGCCATCATCTCATGATACCGTGTGTCGTTGGTCTCCCTATCGGCTCTGAGGCATTCATGTACTCAGTGTAATAGCCCTGATTTGCCTCCATTTCTTCAGCATGATTTGCCTCCACTTCCTCCCGGAGGCTCTGGACCTGTGTCTCGAGCCGTGTCACTCTCTCGTAGAGTGTCGGTGGTGGGGGCTCGTCTATGTGCTCTCGAACCTCGGCTGCCAGATCTGCAACATCGACTTCAACCTCCTCATCAGAGTCGATCTGGGGTCCGGCTCTCTGACGCCTCCACGATAAAACCCCGGTACCCGAGACCTCTATACCAGCTAGGGAAAAGTTCCTAAAACCTATCTCATCGAAGTTAGTCATCGTGGCCATCTCTCCCTCGGTGATGTTACGGCCGTGATGATGTAGAATGGAAGTGATGATGTGGCAATAGGGAGTGCGTACCCGCCCCTGCGTGGTAACACTGGACGCATGTAGGATCGTGTGGAACATGTGGAGTCCAATGTCGATATCAAGATGATGAATCAATGCATATAGGAGGAAAGTGTGGAAGGGTCGCATGGTAGCGACGTCTCTAGTAGATAATGGCAGAATGTAGCGGACTAGAACTCTATAAAGAGCATAGTCCTGGACCTGAAGGTCAATAGATTAAAATCGTCTGGACAAGGGGTTCCTAGCATCCCTATAGAAGTAGGAGTGTAGAGTATCTAGGTCAATATGAGAGTAGGGAGCATCAAATAGAGGATTCCTAGGAGGATAACAGCAAAAGGTGGACTGAGAGTGTCGTAGTCTAAGAAATCGGTTGAGCAGTGAAGGTGTGATTGTCAAGGGTATCCCTTGAATGGTGGTGACGAACATAAGATCATCTGTCTAATTATGTTGTTATAGAATTCTGCACATAGGGATGTGTTAATTGAATGAGTGCAGAAAACAAGATTGTCTAATTGGTAAAAGTTGATACATTCATGGCCAATGGACAAGATTGAGTGAAGAATTGCCTATTTAGGTAACTTGTCTTTATAGGTTTATATGTTGTTCGAGCAAATCTATTGCAAAGTTCTAAGGTTGGGAACCTAGGATCGGGACTAGGTTCGGTACCGGGGTTTGATTGGTTTGCTCGGCGTTTTCTAAGATAAGAAACCCTTGTTTACAAGTAGGGAATTAAGAAAAATAATCTTAAATTCATAAGAGAAATCATACCGGGGAGGCATGGTCGAGGTTGAGGGTCACTTGGTCGCCTTGGAAGGAAAAAGTTAGAGAGGAGAATGGTTTTGGGTGTGGCAAGATGAGGAGATTCGGGTTCCTTATATAGATGTTTTGGCTAGGGCACCCGGGAGCTCCTGGGCGCCCGGGACAGTGTCTACTGCCTTTGGCAGTGACCTAATGCTGGTCGGGGGCGCCCGTGATGGCCCGGGCCCCCGGTCAGACTGGGATGGCAGCTTTGCTGCCTTTGACCGTCCTGGGGGCGCCCGAAAGGGCCGGGCGCCCTGGTTAGGGTGTCATGGCAGTTTTTCTGCCTTGAACGAAGTGAAAGTGTTGTGGGGGCGCCCGAGGAGTCACGGGCGCCCGGGTTAGATTGGAATTGACAACTTTGATGTTTTGTTGACCATTTGACCATGGTTTGACTACTTTGACCTATGGTTTGACTTACTTTGACCATGGTTTGACTACTTTGACCATGGTTTGACTGCTATTAGGTTAACTCCGTTCTAAACTTCAAGATTTAATTTAAACAATAATACAGATGTTAAATGAATTTTTTAATTAAGTTAAATTTTACCATCTCACCCATTCTAGAGTTGTCAATCACGTTTGCCTTATGGGTTTTTGTGAGACAGGTAAATAGAATTATTTTGAAAAATTATGATTTATTGAAAAACTTAAATTAATTTTGAAAACAGTTGATTTTGAGTTTTTTAAAAAATGTTTGAATCTACAATTAACTGAAAATTTGTGTTAGATTTGAATTTGACAAAGAATAATTTGAATTTGAATTTCAAAAATTGGCTTCCAGGTCTTGGCGAGGCACTAGGCCTTCTTTGGTCGTAGCCTTATTGGATTATCAACCCTTTCCTTGACAAAGCCTTTTAAAGAAATTTCATTTTCAAAATTATTTCTTGAAAAATTCTGGTCTAACTAGTTTGGGTCTTGGATCGGTAGCTTCGGCTAGTTTCACCAATCTAAAGAGACCAAGTAGAGTATACTTGACCTTATTAGAAGAGGCTTCCCTAACGTACTATCATCTCACCGCCACCCAATACTATGTTGTTCAAATTTCAGTTAAGTTGGTTCAGTCCTTAAACTAACCAGTCCTAATTCTAAGCATGGTAAATTACAGAAATTAAATAAACAAACAATCATGCAATTTTGAAAACAGGAATTGAAATTTATATAACTATAAATATTATTTTTAATTTGGCTCCCCCTGGACTAAAGCCACGATAATGGTTTGGCAAGATGTGAATCTTGTCCTTGGGGATCCAATACTGATTTGATCCAGTTTGTTTGTTCAAGCATAGTTTGGGTACCCATGCCTGAATTTTAGGTCTGGACTGGTTCAGCACAGCATAGTATGATCTTTGTCTAGACTTGGTTCTATAGCCTAATCCGGATCGATTTAGAACCGACTTCTATTTTCCAAGAATCATGTCAAGACCCTTGGAACCAGAAGTGAACCGTTCTAAGGCTGCTCTTAGGTCCTTGACTTGAGTTTTCAAGGAGGAGTTCTCTTTCTCAAGTTTTTCAACTTGAGTAGAGGTTTCTTCTTGAACCTTCTAGGATCTAGAGTCAGCTCCCTCTTTCAGGAGTTTTACTTCCTGTCGGAGAGATTCGACTCGGAGTTTAGCTTTTGCCAAGTCTTGAGAAAGATACGTAATTAATTCATTTAACTGATTTCTAGTAAAACCACTTACAGTTATTTCTCTATCCTCTAAAAATGTAAGTTTGCCGTCTTCCGGCTCTGATTCTGACTTGGTCTCGATTTCTTCTGAGGCGGTTAGTGCTAGCAGGTTCGACTGTGGGACCTCTTCTTCTTGTTCGGAGGAGGACTCGTCCCACGTTGGTTGAAGTGCCTTCTTCTTTCTCGTCTTCTTTGTTTCCTTCAGATTGGGGCATTCAGTCTTGTAGTGACCTTTCTTCTTGCACTCGTAACAGGTCACGTTTAGTTTGTTCTTTTCATTTGAGGGTTCAGCTGGTTCTTCCTTACTTCTGCTGGCTTTTCTTCTATTGGTCTGGTTCTTTAGTTCTTTGTAGTAGTCCTGGGCTAGCCGAACCAGCTTCGGTCGATTTCCCTCACTGTCTTCTGAGTCTGAGTCTGAATCAGACTCGGGTGCAGGTTGAGGCTTCTTCTTGGTTGTCTTTCCAACTTTACCTGCAACAAAAGTGATGCCTTTCTCGGCAAGATTGCAGTTAATCTGCTCATGCAATTCTAATTCAGAAAATAGTTCATCTAACTTAATTTTAGAAAGATCCCTTGAAACTTTGTACACATCTACCATAGATGCCCACAAAGTGTTTCTTGGGAAAGCGTTAAGGGCGTACCTTATCAGGTCACGGTTTTCTATCTTGTGACCGATGGTGTGTAGACCGTTCATCAGCTCCTGAATTTTGGCGTGGAGTTGAGCTGCAGATTTGCTGTCGTTCATCTTGATGGTGTACAGCTTGTTCAGTAGAAGGTCCCTCTTGTTGATTCGGGTGTCGGAGGTTCCTTCGTGTAATTCAATTAGCTTAATTACCCAAGAGTTCTTTTGTGCTGTTGAATGGACCCACCCGGTTCAGCTCCACCTTAGTTAGGCCACATTGGAGCGTTTGGGTCGCTTTGGCATCAACTTCAATTTTCCTTTTGAGTGAAGCATCCCAATCAGTGTAAGATTGTTGTACTCCGTCAGCATTCTTCGGTATCTCCAGTCCGGACTGGATTATTATCCACATGTCCACCTGAGTTTTCAGGTGGACTTCCATCCCACTCTTCTAGTAGGAGAAGTCCTCTCCACTGAAGAGCGGTGGTCTTGCGGTACTGAAGCCTTCTTGCATGGCCATTAAGTATTTACTGAAAAAGACAGAGAAAAGAAAAAAATGTCCCAAGACTTGGTCTTGGATTAGGAGTGCGGGAAAAAAATAATTATCGAGTGGTGTTGCACCAGTCTCAATTAACGATAAAATTTCAAAAAAAAGAAATTAAAACAATTCGATGAAAATTCGAAAAATTCTCAAATTGGTGGTTG
Organism: Boesenbergia rotunda; assembly: GCA_024364735.1. NCBI lineage: Eukaryota > Viridiplantae > Streptophyta > Magnoliopsida > Zingiberales > Zingiberaceae > Boesenbergia > Boesenbergia rotunda. The sequence continues at coordinate 162,551 of JAGFNQ010005454.1, read as the reverse complement.
CACCAAATTTGAGCTTCCCCGCTCTGATACCACTTGTTGGATTGAGAAGAACGATAGAGGGGGGGGTGAATATCGTTAAACGTTTCAGATTAGAAAAGAGAATAAGCAGCGACAAATAAAGAAACACAAATGCGAACTCAAGCAATTTTACTTGGTTCGGAGTCGCGGTCGACTCCTACTCCAAGGCCCACGGTCGTTTACAGTTTACTGCGGGCAATTCTATATGTGCGCAAATGTTTACAGAGAGATTTTATAGATGTAGTACAGTAAACATAAAATTAAGCTCTTTTGTTACCGACGCCCGGTGTGGATTGTACTTCGGAGTAGAGGGTCGTCGTCGGTGCTTCAATCTCGAGATGGGAGGTTTCCGGAGCAGAGCGCTTGAGTCGAAGAGTGTAGTAGCGTTGGAAGAATGTGTTGAGAGGCCTTGGGTGTCGAGCCCCTTTTATAGTACACCAGGGGGCGCCCGGGATGTTGGGGGCGCCCTCCAAGTGTTATTTGATCCGGCAAACTCTCGGTCAGCCATTATCCCTCCAGGATCGGGCTGAGGTTTGACGGGGGCGCCCAGGACACCGCGGGCGCCAGGGTTGACTTGGTCCGCTGTCTTCTCGCTAAGTTAAACTCTATTTTCTTCGTTGGCTTGAGCCCAGGGCGCCCGAGGCATCCGGGGCGCCTAGGAGCATGGGGGCGCCCGGGAGCATGGGGGCTCCCCGCCCAGTGAGCTTCCGAAGCTTTTTCTTGCTCAACTCTTGTTTGGCTAGGACCTTCCGGGCGCCTAGGACCTTCCGGGCGCCCAACCCAACTGCTGCCTCTTTCCTTTGAGGCGTTCTGAGCTGCAGACACTCGTTCCTTCGGTCCTGCATCCAGGATTAGTACCAAACATGATAAAGCAAGTATGTTAGTGAGTCTTACAGCTGTAGCTGTCTTGGTTCTGACTTTGGGTCTCCAAAATGGAGCCCTAGGTCGAACCGACGCCTACTGTTCCCTTGACGGGGAACGCGCCCTCACCTACTCCTCTAAGGAGAATTTACCTGTTGCCAACCGGCTCCTCTGGTTGGACTTTTGACCAGCAGTCCTTCACCAGGTGCCTAGCAGTCCTTCACCAGGTCTTCGTTACCAAGCAGTTCTACACCTGGTGCCTAGTAGTCCTTCGCTAGGTCTTCGTTACCAAGCAGTCCTTCGCCTGGTGCCTAGCGGTCCTTCGCTAGGTCTTTGGTTCCAAGCAGTCGTTCGCCTGGTGCCTAGCAGTCCTTCGCTAGGTCTTCGACTCCTAGCACCCCTTCGCTAGGTGCCCAGCATCCCGTCGCCAGGACTTAGGGTTTTAGTGCCTAGCAGTCCTTCGCTAGGTGCCTAGCAGTTCTTTGCTAGGACTTCAATCTGCACACTCAAGTAGCATGTTAGATAAACATAACATCTTAACTTTTGAACCCTTTGCCATTATCAAAACACAGGTTCGACTTGGGTGCTGTCTGCACCAACATACTCTTCCTCTGAGTCTTTAGGGTTTGGTTTAGACCAAATGAATTATTTAATATATTCCAAAATAATTAAAAAAAATTTGAAAAATACTTGACTTAGACTCTCCCTAACTTCGACACATCCTTGGAGTCCTTGTAGATCATTAAGTAGACCTCCTCTGTGTCTTTGGGGTTTATCAAAATCAAAGTAGGAAATTTTCGAAAAGATAATCTTTTAATGCATAAGCCTTTTTCGAAAACACAAGTGATAGTAACTGAAAGCACAGTTTTCGAGAAAAACATTTCAAAATAATGAAAACACTCCCCTTGTACCCGACACCGTTTGACTCTATCTAAGTACCTTAAGGAACTTTAGTGTTGTCCTAAGAGGCTTGTGTCTAGTTGTGTGAGTCAAACAATTTTCAAAAGGATATATTTTTTGAAAACATATAATATATTAGCAATCAGACAAGCATGAAATCCATAAAAATATTATTATGTTAACGCACTATTTTGAAAATATATTTTTAGAAAAATATTTTAACAATTTTGAAAAATAATTTTCAATTCATTAGTCCTTAACATCTCACCCATTCTAGATGTCTCAATACAACAAGCATGGTTGCCTTATGGGTGTATTGTGAGATGCTTGAATCATTTTTCTCATTATTAAATCTAAAATTTAATTGATACTTGTGTTAGATTCAAATTTAGCAATAGTAAAGTGAATTTGATTTTTAATAATTGGCTTCCAGGTCTTGGCGAGGGACTAGGCCTTCTTTGGCCGTAACCTTATTGGATCATCAACCCTTTCCTTGACAAAGTCTTTTATTGAAAATTCATCATCAAGTTACTCCTTGAAAGATTTTGGTCTAACTAGCTTGGGTTTTGGATTGGTAGCTTCAGCTAGTTCCACCAAAATGACTTCCCTAACGTACTATCATCTCACCTCCACCCAATACTAGGTTGTTCAAGTTTCAACTAGTCTTTTTCCTATAATCGTTCTAAATCATGCATAAAATTTAAATATAAATGACATGTCATATATTTAAAAGAAATAGCAAATGCATGACATGGCAGTTATGCATGAGTCAAACAAGTCAAAATATTTAATTAAATTTCTAAAGACGTATCAAATTCCCGATTTGATACATGTCATGTGAACCCACGAATATGTCAACCCACTTTGACATATTTGAGTTTATTAAATTAATCGTTACGGTTTGGATAAGATTTTATTTTAGTTTGAGTTTAAGTTATTTAAGAATTAATTGGACTTATGATGATTAAGGATTAATTTTATTAATAATTAATTGACGTTGAATTAGTTAAGATTGAAGTTAAATTAATTAAGAATTAATTGATGTTGAAATTGAATTAATCAAATTAATTAATAATTAAAATAAATTTGAATTTATTAAATTAATTGAATTAATTAAGAATTAATTTGAATTTGAATTAATTAATGATTGATTGAATTAATTTGAATTTGAATTAATTAAGATTTAATTTGAATTTGAATTAATTAAGATATAATTTGAATTTGAATTAATTAAGATATAATTTGAATTTGAATTAATTAAGATTTAATTTGAATTTTAATTAAGATTTAATTTGAATTTGAATTAATTAAAGTTATGTTGAGATAAGTAGGATTTAATTGAGATTAAATTAATTAATTAAGAATTTAATTAAGATTTAGTTGAAGTTAAATTAATTAATTAAGAATTAATTAATATTTAATTGACGTTAAATTAATTAATTAAGATTAAATTAATATTTAATTGATTAAGGATAATTAAAATTATGTTAATTAAGGATTATTTATGATTGAACTAAATTAGGTAAAAATTGTTATGATTTAATTAGATATAAATTTCAACATTGTTGGGTTAGATAATAATTGTGGGTTTAGCTTAATCATTTTCATTATTTCAAAAAATTTTGATTCCTTTACTATTTCCTCCTTATTTATCCTTTCAAGTTTTTCTAATAATTTTGATTTATTTGAATCTTTGTGAATTTTATTAACTATGACCTTGATCTCAGATAATTCCAATTCCTCCTCATCCTCAAAATTACATCTTTCAATATCCTCAAAGTAGATGGAGTAATTTGGGCTACCAGTTAATATTTTATAATTGTCTTCAACACTATCTATAATTAAATTACTATCTAAATGAATTTCATCTTTATTATATTCAAGAATATTTTCAACAAAATCATTCTTATCCTCAGAGATAATTTCAATAATTTCAGGATTATCTTCAGTAATATTTTTAAGATTTTCAAACTCGAATTCAGAATTATCCTTAAGGTTTTCGAATTTGAATTCAGGGTTATCCTTAAGGTTTTTGAATTTGAATTCAGAGTTATCTTTAAGGTTTTCGAATTTGAATTCAAAGTTATCCTTAAGGTTTTTGAATTTGAATTAAGAGTTATCCTTAAGGTTTTCAAATTTGAATTCAGAGTATCCTTAAGGTTTTCAGAATTAATTTCTGGATTATTGGAATTAAAATTGTCAGAATTTTCAGTATTAATTTCAGTAATTTTATCAGGTCTAATTTTAGAGTTAAAATCAGTAATAAGAGTAAAATTATTAGATTTATTTTCAGAATTAAAATCAGTATTATCTCTACGAAATTTAGAATTAATTTTATAGAGTAATTTATTTATATTGATAATTAAAGAGTTAATTTTTGATAGTTTATTACTGTCTACATTATTTAGTTGATCATGCAAGACATTAATTTGCCTATTTACACAATTTAATTTTTCAGAAAAATTATCTAAATAATTTACATAAGAAAGTGCAGGAAATTTAAAAATTTTTGGAACATAAATTTTACGTACCTTTGCCGGACACTTAGTTTTGTAGTGTCCGTATTTCTCGCATTTGAAGCATCTGATGTGGTCCTTGTTCTTCCATACTTCAGGCGCTGGTGCCTCCTTTGCCGCCGGTGAGGAATGATTCTTACGAGTAGGGCACTGCTTTTATAGTGCCCTCTCTCCCTGCACGTGAAGCATATAATATGGAATTTAAAATTTGACATTTAAAAATAAATTGTACCTAATTCACCCCTGGGGCTCCCCCTCAACTGCTGGCGACTTTGCTCCACCGGCGGTTAGTCCGGTGAAGAGCGGTCTGGCTCTGATACCACTTGTAGGATCGGTGTCGTCGATAGAGGGGGGGGGGTGAATATCGACCGAAAGCTTGTTGCGGAAATTCATCTTACTTTTCGAATCTTCGTTCTAGACTCAGAGAGTTAGTGCAGTGGAAAATAAACAAAATGAAGAAAAACAAAACACAACACAGATTGCACGCGGGATTTTTACTTGGTTCCCGACCCGCTAGGGTCAGTACATCCAAGGCCTATGCACGGGAACACCCGTCCACTATGTTGGATCGAGAAAATATGATAGAGGAGGGGGGGTGAATATCGTAAATCGTTTTGTATTGAAAAAGAGAATGCACAGTGGAAAATTAACACAAAAACACACACGAACACAAGGATTTACTTGGTTCGGAGTCGCGGTCAGCTCCTACTCCAAGGCCCACTGTCCTTGACCGTTTACTGCGGGCAATTCTATTATCGCGCAAGTTATTACAAAAATTTATACAGTAATAGTGCAGTAAACAGTACAATTATGCTTTTTGTTATCGACGCCCGGTGTAGATTGTTCTTCGGTGCGGAGGGTCGTCGTTGGCGCTTGAATCTCGAGATCAGAGGTTTCTAGAGCAGAGCGCTTGAGTCGAAGAGCGTAGAGGTGTTGGAAGAATTGATGTCGAAGCCTTGGGGGTCGAACCCCTTTTATAGCACACCTGGGGGCGGCCTCCACGTGTCTCTCGATCCGCAAACCTTCATCCGGAACTCGATCAACCCTTATCCCTCCAGGATCGGGCTCGAGGTTTGACGGGGGTGCCCGGGACACAGAGGGCTCCCTGATTGACTTGGTCTTGCTGGCTTCGCGGATGCCTTTGCTTCGATCGCTGGCTGACTTGGACCCAGGGCGCCCGGGACACTGGGGGCGCTCGGGACCATCAGGGCGCCCGGGAAGAGGAGGGCGCCAAACCCAATATGTCCTCGAAGCGATCCTTGTTCAATCTTATTTTGCCTTCACCTTGGGGGCGCCTGGGACCTCCGGGGCGCCCTGCCCAGCTATCTGCCCCTCTCCTTTGGGGCGTTCTAAGATTCAGAAACTCGTTCCTTCGGTCCTGCATCCAGGGTTAGTACCAAACAAGATAAAGCAAGAATATTTGGTTTATACAGCCTTAGCTGTCTTGGTTCTGACTTTGGGTCTCCAAAATGGAACCCTAGGTCAAACCGACGCCTACTGTTCCCTCGACGGGGAACGCGCCCTCACCTACTCCTCTTAGGGGAGTTTACCTTTTGCCAACAGGCTCCTCCGGTTGGACTTTAGCCCGATGCACCTGACCAGGTCTTCGTGCCCACCTTCCGAGCAGGTCTTCGGTGCCCAACTCCTTGACAAGGCTTCGTGCCCAGTCCTTGACCAGGACTTCATGCCCACCTTCCGAGCAGGTCTTCGGTGCCCAACTCCTTGCCAGGGCTTCGTGCCCAGTCCTTGACCAGGACTTCGTGCCTAGTGTACCTAGGGCTTCTTTTCCTGTACACTTAGTGAACATGTTAGACCAATATAACATCTTAACTTTTGAACCCTTTGCCATTATCAAAACTCAGGTTCGACTTAGGTGTTGCCTGCACCAACAATCTCCCCCTTTTAGATTTATGGCAACCCGGTTTAAAAAGTTTAGTTTTATAAGAAGCAGGTAAATTGCCCCCTTAGCTTGCTCCCCCTGGAAGGAATCTCCCCCTAGATTTTTCAACGGTTTGCGGGGTTTGAAAATGTTTCTAAGTCTAAAAGGAAATTTTATTTTTCAACACTTAGAATCTTAAGAAAATGTAATTTAGAAAAACACTTTTTTTAAAAATAATTTTTGAGTTGGGTACTTGGAAAATTTGTACTTTAGAGAATTTCTACTTAGAAAATTTTCCAGACAATACTTAGCTTTCGCTCTTTTGAAAATTTTCTAACCTTCTTCTAAAGTTTTTAATACTCCGAAGCATTTTTGAAAAGCAGCTTAGGTCAAGTATTTATAAGCGATTTTAAAAAGTAGCTTAAGTCACGTACTTTAAACAGCAACTTTTTGAAATAAGGGTTTTGAATTTTGAATAACAATGAGCAACTTTTTGAAATAAGGGTTTGAATTTTGAAAAACAATGAGCAACTTTTTGAAATAAGGTTTGGAATTTTGAAAAACAATGAGCAACTTTTTGAAATAAGGTTTTGAATTTTGAAAAACAATGAGCAACTTTTTGAAATAAGGTTTTGAATTTTGAAAAACAATGAGCATCTTTTTGAAATAAGGTTTTGACTTTTGAAAAAAAATGAGCAACTTTTTGAAATAAGGTTTTGACTTTTGAAAAATAATGAGCAACTTTTTGAAATAAGGTTTTGACTTTTGAAAAACAATTTTAAACCTTCTCTCCTTCTCTCCTTTCCAATCTCTCCCCCTTTACCATATATCAAAAACAATATAGTAAAACAATAAAAAAACCTATGCTGTACTGAACCAATTCAAGGTATAGGCTGGATCAAATTAATTAACTCATTAGGGTCTTGTCTAACCCAATTAGCTACTTACTAACTGTTATAAACAGTAGATTTCGCTAGGGTTAGTCAAGTTAAGTGTTCTGTTCAAGTTAGATTTTCTAAGCTTGACACTTAACCTGATTACTGTTTAATTTGTATTTAGTGCCCCAATTACTGCAGATGCACTGACTTAAAGCATCTTGAATTAAGGCAAAGACCTAAGCATCTCAACCCATTCTAGGTTATCAATCAAAAGTACCCTAAGGTGCTTGTGAGATGCTGGCTTCTAGATCTATAGGTGCATGCAGTTCTAGGGTTAGGGCCTAGGCTAAGTCCATTTTCGAAAAAGCCCTAGTTTTGAATGGGGGTATTTTTTCCAAAAAAACTAAGTCGAAAGAAAAGAAAAAAAAATTTCAAACTAAGTAAAAACCGATTAAAGCAGATAAAAGAAAACACAACAAGTAGAATAAACCTATTCTTCCAAGCATAACCCTAACTGCCTTCTTAGTGAATTGAACTCAGATTTAGGTAGAGGTTTGGTGAATATGTCAGCTAAGTTAGATTTAGAGTCTACATGCTTAAGGACTATTTCACCCAGGCTACATGATCTCTTACAAAGTGGTGTTTAACTTCTATGTGTTTAGTCCTGGAATGTTGGATTGGGTTCTTAGTTAGATTAATTGAGCTTATATTGTCAATGTAGATTTGAGTTTGGGTGTAGTTAAGCTGTAAGTCCTTAAGAGTGTGCATCATCCATAAGAGTTATGCTACACACTCTCCTAAGGCAACATACTCAGCTTCAGTTGTGGATAGAGCTACACAGTGTTGTTTTCTGCTGCACCAACTTACTAGACTATTTCCTAACAGTTGGCAGCTTTCACTTGTACTCTTTCTATCTAATTTACAACCAGCGTAGTTAGAATCTGAGTATCCTGATAAGTCAAAGGTTGCGGTCCTAGGATACTAAATCCCTACATTCAGGGTGCCCTTAACATATCTTATTATTCTTTTTAGGGCTGCTATGTGCGTTTCCTTAGCACAGGTTTGGTATCTAGCACACATTCCTACAGAAAAAGGATATCAGGTCTGCTGGCTGTAAGGTACAGTAGGCTTCCAATCATACTTCTATAGAGTTTAAGGTCTACTGGTTTACCATCAGGGTCACTATCTATTTTTACATTTGTGGCCATGGGGGTACTTATACTCTTAGAGTTATCCATTTTAAATTTCTTTATTAACTCCTTAGCATATTTGGATTGATGGACATAGTTTCCATCCTTAGTTTGTTTAATTTGTAACCCTAGAAAGAAGTTGAGCTCACCAACTAAGCTCATTTCAAATTCATTTTCCATTATTTTAACAAATTCTTTTAGGAAATTTGAGTTGGTGGAGCCAAAAATTATGTCTTCGACGTAGATTTGGGCAATAAAGATTTCTTTTCCTAAGGTTTTGATAAATAGGGTTGAGTCAATTTGTCCTTGTTTAAATTCTTTAGAAGTTAGGTAAGTTGATAAACGTTCATACCAGGCCCTAGGTGCTTGTTTTAGTCCATAAAATGCTTTAGTGAGTTTGTAAACATGGTCAGGTCTTTCTAAGTCCTCAAAATCAGGGGGTTGTCCTACATAAACTTCTTCCTTAATAAAACCATTTAGAAAAGCTGACTTTACATCCATTTGGTAGAGTTTAAATCCTTTATGGGATGCAAAGGCTAACAACATTCTAATGGGCTCAAGTCTTGCTACTGGGGCATAGATTTCGTCATAATCTAACCCCTCTACTTGACTGAATCCTTTGGCTACTAAGCGGGCTTTATTTCTCACTATGTCTCCTTGATCATTTAGCTTATTCCTAAAAACCCACTTAGTATCAATAATGGACTTGTCATCAGGTTTAGGTACTAGTTCCCAGACTTGGTTCCTCTCAAACTGGGCTAATTTTTCTTACATAGCTATGATCCTATCAGGATCAGGTAAGGCTTCTTCTATTGTCTTAGGTTCAATTTTTGAAATCATTACAATCTGACTAAGGTTCCTATAGGCGGACCTAGTTCTGACTCATAAGGTTGGATCACCCATAATTTGATCAGTTGGGTGACTGAGTCTGGGTTTCATAGTTTTTCTGGAACTTGGTTCAGTCTCTGGTCCAACTGGTCGGTTTGTTTTAGTAATTGGTTCAACTACTTGGGTTGGTTCAATTGCTGGTTCAATTGTCTCAATGGTTGGTTCAATATTTAGTTCATTTAGAGGTTCAATTAAAGGTTCAACAGTATGTTCATTATCTTCTTGATCAGTATTTGATGAATTTAGATCCGGATTATCAGATTTTGAGTTAACTTTCTCATCAAATTTCGAATTTGTTGTTTCTTCAATTTTCTTGGTTTGTTTATTGTAAACCCTATAGGCTCTACTTGTCGTTGAATATCCTAAGGTAGTCCCTGGTGTTTAGGATATGAACTTTACACCCAAAGACCCTTAGGTAATGTAGGTTTGGGAGTCTATGGTAGTATAATTCATAGGGTGTTTTATTGTGTCGTTTGTTAATTAGGACTCTATTTTGGATGTAGCAAGCCGTACTAATTGCTTTTGCCCAATATTGGTTAGCTAGGTTGAATTCATTGAGCATAGCCCTAGCGGCTTCCTGTAGGGTTCTATTTTTCCATTCAACTATCCCATTTTGCTGGGGGGTTCTAGGACATGAAAATTCGTGTATGTACCCGTTTACCTTACAAAATTTCTCAAATCGTTGATTTTCAAACTCTCCCCCGTGGTCACTCCTAAGTCTTTTGATTTTGGTATCATTTTGATTTTCAATTAACTTACAAAAATCATTAAATAGGTTTAGGGTTTCATCTTTGGTCTTTAGAAACCTAACCTAGGTAAACCTAGAGTAATCATCGATAATTACTAAGCAGTACCGGTTTCCGCTTAGTGACTTGGCTCCATGTGAATCAAATAGGTCAAGGTGAAGGAGTTCAAGTGTAGTTCGAGTTAGATCAGATTGAATTAGTTTGTGATTAGACCTAGTATGTTTACCTTGATTACATGATTTACATATTAAGTTTTCATGGTTTTTAATTTTAGGGATACCTTTAATTAGGCCAAGTTGGGTGATTTTTGAAATTAACCTTAGATTAGTGTGTCCTAATCTCCTATGCCAGAGGTTTGATTCTTCTAACTGAGTTAACATACATTTAGGTACCATGGGTAGATTTATAATGTAAACATTATTTTTCCTAGAGCCCTTAAGCATGATTTCTGAGTCTTGCAAGTTTCTAATTAGGCAGTTAAAGTTGGTGAAGGTAACTATATAGCCAGTATCACATAATTGACTTATGCTAAGCAAGTTAAATTTAAAATTTTCAACCAAAAGTACCTTTTTAATAACAAAATTAGATTTAAGTTCAATGTTACCTGACCCAATCACATTGAGTGTAGCATTGTTGCCAAATGCTACTTAGCCTAGGTTCTTGAACTTGATTTTGGTGAATTTCAATTTATCCCCAGTCATGTGATTGGAGCACCCGCTATCCAACATCCATTGGTCCAAATCTTTATATTCCTACACATAAAGAGTTTTGTTGATTTGGACCTAATTAGAATTAAGGATAGCCTAAATTGATTTTCACAGCCTAGTCTGTCTCACCCAATCTAGAGTTATCAATCACGTTAGTCTTATGGGTTTTGTGAGACAGGTTTTGAATAGATAGAATTATTTTAAAAAATCATGATTTATTTTGAAAAAGTTAAATTAATTTTGAAGACAATTGTTTTAAATTATTTTGAAAAAGAGTGTTTGAATCTACAATTGACTGAAAATTTATATTAGATTTGAATTTGACAAAGAATAATTTGAATTTGAATTTCAAAAATTGGCTTCCAGGTCTTGGCGAGGCACTAGGCCTTCTTTGGCCGTAGCCTTATTGGATCATCAACTCTTTCCTTGACAAAGCCTTTCAATGAAATTTCATTTTCAAAATTATTTTCTGAAAAATCTAGTCTAACTAGTTTGGGTCTTGGATCGGTAGCTTCGGCTAGTTTCACCAATCTAAAGAGACCAAGTAGAGTATACTTGACCTTATTAGAAGAGGCTTCCCTAACGTACTATCATCTCACCGCCATCCAATACTAGGTTGTTCAAACTTTAGTTAATTAGTTTAGTCCTTAAACTAACCAGTCCTAAATCTAAGCATGGTAAATTGCAGAAATTAAATAGACAAGCAATCATGCAAATTAAAATAAGAATAGAAATTTATCTAACTATGAATATTATTTTTAATTTGGCTCCCGCTGGACTAAAGCCATGATAATGGTTTGGCAAGATGTGAATCTTGTCCTTGGGGATCCAATATTCATTTGACCCAGTTTGGTTGTTCAGGCATAGTTTGGGTACCCATGCCTGAATTTTAGGTCTAGAACGATTCAGTACAGCATAATATGATCTTTGTCTAGACTTGGTTCGATAGCCTAACCCGGATCGATTTAGAACCGACTTCTATTTCCCAAGAATCATGTCAAGACCTTTGGAACCAGAAGTGAATCGTTCTAAGGCTGCTCTAAGATCCTTGACTTGAGTTTTCAAGGAGGAGTTCTCTTTCTCAAGATTTTCAACTTGAATAGAGGTTCCTTCTTGAACCTTCTCAGTTAAGGATCTAGAGTCAACTCCCTCTTTCAGGAGTTTTACTTCCTGTCGGAGGGACTCGACTCGGAGTTTGGCTTTCGCCAAGTCTCGAGAAAGATACGCAATTAATTCAGACAATTGATTTCTAGAAAAACCACTTACAGTAATTTCGCCATCTTATGAAAACGTGAGCTTTCTGTCGTCCGACTCTGATTCTGACTCAGTCTCGATTTCATCTGACGCAGTCAGGGCGAGTAGGTTCGACTGTGGGGCCTCTTCTTCTTCTTCGAAGGAAGACTCGTCCCACGTTGCTTGAAGGGCCTTCTTTCTTCTTGCCTTCTTGGCTTCTTTTAGGTTAGGGCATTCCGATTTGAAATGCCCCTTTTTGTTGCATTCGAAGCAAGTCACACATGATTTGTTCTTAGTTGATTCAGCTGGATCTTCCTTCTTTCGGCTGGCTTTTCTTCTGTTGGATTGATTCTTCAATTCCTTGTAGTAGTTTCGGGCAAGCCGGACCAGCTTAGGTCGATCTCTTCGCTGCCTTCGGAGTCTGAATCTGACTCAGACTTGGGCGCAGGTTGAGGCTTTTTCTTGGTTATCTTTCCAATTATACCTGCAATAAAGGCAATGCCTTTCTCGGCCAGTGTACAGTTAGTTTGCTCATGAAATTCAAGTTCGGAAAATATTTCATCTAATTTAACTTTAGACAAATCCCTTGAAACTTTATACGCATCTACTATAGATGCCCACAAGGTGTTTCTCGGGAAAGCGTTAAGGGTATACCTGATTAGGTCACGGTTTTCTACCTTGTGACCGATTGTGTGAAGGTTGTTCATCAGTTCCTGAATTCTGGCGTGAAGCTGGGCTGCTATTTCACCGTCATTCATCTTGATTGTGTACAACTTGTTTAGGAGAAGATCCCTTTTGCTGATTCGGGTGTCGGAGGTTCCTTCGTGCAGCTCAATTAGCTTACCCCAAAGTTCCTTTGCACTATTGAACGGTCCTACCCGGTTCAGTTCTTCTTTCGTTAGGCCGCATTGGAGTGTTTGAGTTGCTTTAGCATCGGCCTCGATTTTTCTTTTCAGTGTTGTATCCCATTCGGTGTATGATTGTGGCACTCCTTCAGCGTTCTTCAGAATTTCCAATCCAGATTGGATTATTATCCACATGTCCACCTGAGTTTTCAGGTGGACTTCCATCCGACTTTTCTAGTAGGAGAAATCCTCCCCACTGAAAAGTGGTGGTCTGACTGTACTAAATCCTTCTTGCATGGCCATTTGATAATTAACTGAAATAAAAGATAACGAACAAAATGTCCCAAGACTTGGTCTTGGATTAACAGTGTGGGAAGAAGGAAAGAAAAAAAATTTATCGAGTGGTGTTGCACGAACCTCGATTGACGATAAAAATTCGATTAAAAAGAATTTAAGAATTTAAAAGTCCAAAAAAAAACTCTCAAATATGTGGTTGCACCAAATTTGAGCTTCTCCACTCTGATACCACTTGTTGGATCGAGAAAATATGATAGAGGGGGGGGGGTGAATATCGTAAATCGTTTCGGATTGAAAAAGAGAATGCACAGCGGAAAATTAACACAAAAACACACACGAACACAAGGATTTACTTGGTTCGGAGTCACGGTCGGCTCCTACTCCAAGGCCCACGGTCGTTGACCGTTTAATGCGGGCAATTCTATAATCGCGCAAGTTATTACAAAAATTTGTACAGTAATAGTGCAGTAAATAGTACAATTATGATCTTTGTTACCGACGTCCGGTGTAGATTGTTCTTCGGTGCCGAGGGTCGTCGTTGGCGCTTGAATCTTGAGATCAGAGGTTTCCGGAGCAGAGCGCTTGAGTCGAAGAGCGTAGAGGCGTTGGAAGAATTGATGTCGAAGCCTTGGGGGTCGAACCCCTTTTATTGCACACCTGGGGGAGCTCTCCACGTGTCTCTCGATCCGCAAACCTTCATCCGGAACTCGGTCAGCCCTTATCCCTCCAGGATCGGGCTCGAGGTTTGACGGGGGCGCCCGGGACACAGAGGGTGCCCTGATTGACTTGGTCTGCTGGCTTCTCGGATGCCTTTGCTTTGATCGCTGGCTGACTTGGACCCAGGGCGCCCGGGATACTGGGGGCGCCCGGGACCATCAGGGCGCCCGGGAAGAGGAGGGCGCCCGACCCAGTATGACTTCGAAGCGATCCTTGTTCAATCTTGTTTTGCCTTCACCTTGGGGGCGCCCGGGACCTCCGGGGCGCCCTGCCCAGCTATCTGCCCCTCTCCTTTGGGGCGTTCTGAGCTGCAGAAACTCGTTTCTTCGGTCCTGCATCTAGGGTTAGTACCAAACAAGATAAAGCAAGAATATTTGGTTTATACAGCCTTAGCTGTCTTGGTTCTGACTTTGGGTCTCCAAAATGGAACCCTAGGTAAAACCGACGCCTACTGTTCCCTCGACGGGGAGCGCGTCCTCACCTACTCCTCTCAGGAGGGTTTACCTTTTGTCAACCGGCTCCTCCGGTTGGACTTTTTCTCGATGCACCTGACCAGGTCTTCATGCCCACCTTCCAAGCAGGTCTTCGGTGCCCAACTCCTTGACAGGGCTTCGTGCCCAGCTCCTTGACAGGGCTTCGTGCCCAGTCCTTGACCAGGACTTCGTGCCCACCTTCCGAGCAGATCTTCGGTGCCCAGCTCCTTGCCCGGGCTTCGTGCCCAGTCCTTGACCAGGACTTCGTGCCTAGTGTACCTAGGGCTTTTTTTCCTGTACACTTAGTGAACATATTAGACCAACATAACATCTTAACTTTTGAACCCTTTGTCATTATCAAAACTCAGGTTCGACTTAGGTGCTGCCTGCACCAACACACTATTGGTCTCCTTTCTGGACTTTCCGGAGGCGGAGAAACCCGCCTTACAGTGCAATAATTACAATCACAAATATATAAAATTAAATACAGAATAATTAAAGCAAACCAAAATGATTAAGGTCGAAGCCTCGGTCGATCTGGACCTCCGAAGTGTCGTGCACTTCCTCCTGGAGACTCCTGGTTGCAGAACCTCATTTTAGCGCTTTATCGTCAGTCAGAGAGCTCAGAATCGTTTCAGAAAGTTGTATATGATGCTGAGGGGTCGAGGCCCCTTTTATAGGCTTCATACGGGCGCCTGTGATGATGGGGCCGCCCCATAGGGCTCGGTCAAACCTTATCCCTGCGCCAAACTCGTCGCAGCTGATAAAACCTTTGACCAGGGGGCCCCGAACCTCCCGGACGCCTGAATGAAAGCTTATCTCTGCTTCAAAGTCGAAACAACAAATACAGCTTTCAACGTGGGCGCCTGTATCATCCCGGGCACCTGAATGCAAGCCTATTCTGCCTTCTTCACGAAACTGCCATTTTCTTCTTTGAGTCAGGCACCCCTATTGATGCAGGCACCTGATTGCATGGGTGCGCCTGGCTTCAATGCTTCTAGCCGCATTGTTTGCCTTCTTTGTCTTCGTTTCTTGGTACCTGCAAGATACACAAATACAAAGCAAATATACACACAATATTAGCCTTAGGGACTTGGTTTTGACTTCGGATTTCTAGGAAACCCTAGGTCGAACCGACGCAAGTTCCCATCCCCGAGAACGCGCCTTTCACCTACTCCATTCAGGAGACGGTTGCCTTCGGGTGGACTTTTGCTTAGCCTCCGATACTCTCGGATCTCGAGACATCCGAATCATGACCCGTCTCTACTTCTGTCCTTAGTCATCGCTCAGCTATGTTGCTCAATCCCTCGGACCAAGACTTCGTGTCCAAACCCTAAGTCCAGGACTTCGGTGCCCAACCCTTGGCCAGGTCTTCTTGCCCAATTCCTTGAACCAGGTCTTCGGTGCCCAACCCTCGGCCAGGACTTCTTGCCCAGTCCTTGACCAGGACTTCGTGCTCACCTTCCTGTTGGTGCAAGTTGCATCAATGATATTCCTCTTTAAGTGTTTTAATGTTTGACAATACACTTAAGTCAGTGATACATTGAACAGACAAAGGGGAGCAAAAGAGAAGTAACCTTAGCTGAAGAAAAGTCCTAGTTAATCTAGGCATCGAAACCCTAAGTCCCAGCGAAGGGCTGCTGGGCACCTAGCGAAGGGCAGCTAGGTATCGAAACCCTAAGACCTAACGAAGGGCTGTTAGGCACCTAGCGAAGGGCTGCTAGGTATCGTAACCCTAAGACCTAGCGAAGGGCTGCTAGGCACCTAGCGAAGGGATGCTAGGCATAGAAGACCTAGCAAATGTAACACCCCAAAATTTCCATTTTTAGTTCTTAAAGTCCTTAGAATTATTTAAAAATGGTTTAGAAATATTCTAGATATTTTTAGGAATTTTTAGAATATTTTTATAGAATTTTTCGAGTCCGTTTAGTATTTTTAAAAAAAGAAAAACGTTTAAGGGCAGCAGAGGGTTCGAACCCTCGACCACCAGGAGACCAGGCGCGCGCGCGACCAGCTGGGCTGGTTCGTTTTGTTGATATAGAATAAGCGAACCAATAGATAAGTTGTGGTTAGGTCAATCCGCCCCATAAGTATAAATAGATAAGTTAAGAGAGGAAATTGGATTTTTTGGTTTTCTCTCTTCCTCACCCTAGCCGCGCGACGCATGGGACTTCTCCCCCCTCTCACGCACGCACGCCAACCCCAAGCCCTTTCTCTCCTCTCCCAAGGGGCGCCGGCCAAGGAGGGATCAAGGAGAGCGGAGCGTTGCATTCGTCTCAACGAGGAGAGCGCGTAGGCGCGAAGAAATCTCCGAGATCTCAAGTTTCTCCCGAGCCCTAGACGTCAATTTTGGTTGTAAGTCCAAGATATCAAAGTAAGTACTGCTCACCTGCAGTAAGAGGCGGTTTTTCCGCAAGAATTTCCCTTAAAAGTTTTTAAAAGAGATATTTACTTCTTGTTAAGATTTTTGCATGTGATCTTAGTTCATTATATGCTTATATATTTTATTGAGTGCCCTATATGAGGTTGGGGTCCAAGAAAAGCTATGAGAAAAGAAAAGAGAAGATAAAGATAAGAAAAGAAAAGGCCAAGGCCTTAAGAAATCCCCAAAAGTCAAGACTTAGGGATTTTAGCACGCAAGGTGCTCGAGAAAATGCGAAGGCATTTACAGATAAGAAAGAAAAGCTATTTTATTTTCTAAGGCCAGTACCCGGCGTCCAAGGGCGTCGTTAAAGAAATCCAGGTGTCCAATTCCAAGATCTTGGCCCTGGTAGACCAAGGTCTGCTCTATTAGGATTGGTGGCTCGCTACTCCAACCTTTTAGGGAACGCGCATATGAGATGGTACTTACGTCTTCAGTGGATCCAAGTGATTATTAATTTCAAGTATATGCTTTAGCAAAGTTTCTAAAGTTTAAAGAGTTTTCAAAAAGTTAAAGAATAGCTAAAGATTCAAGTTGAGCCAAGAAAAGCAAGTTGAGATTTATTAATGCTTGAGTATGCATGTTTTGAGTTATACATGTTCTTAGTATTTTTCTTTCAAGCATATAAGTATCTCATGTGATGTTCATATTGTTCAAGAAGCATGTTTGCACATATCGAGATTTTGTGAGCTAGATAGTACTTACTAAGCTTTTTGCTTACTAGTTGCATTTCCTCTTACTGCAGATAAAGGTAAAGGCAAGCAATTCTGAAGGAAGGCGACGAGGCGGTGCTGAGCAAAGTGTGTGTGGTGGCTGAGCTTGGATAGATCCTTGAGACAAGACAATTTAGTTATTTGAATTATAATGTTTAAGTTTATTCAAATTCCGAGTTATTGCTTTATGGAGTTTAGCGAACTTTTAAGCTTTGGATAGTTTTACATGCTCAATTTCTTAGAGTAAAGAT
Organism: Boesenbergia rotunda; assembly: GCA_024364735.1. NCBI lineage: Eukaryota > Viridiplantae > Streptophyta > Magnoliopsida > Zingiberales > Zingiberaceae > Boesenbergia > Boesenbergia rotunda. The sequence goes on along the minus strand of JAGFNQ010005454.1, from coordinate 145,017 downwards.
TCCATGCCATTTCATTTAGCATACATATCCTTATGATTGCATTGGATGAATAGAAGTGTGAGTAGTTTGAGATATTGATACTTTATTGGAGCTATTAATGCATGTGCCAAGATAGGACTAGTTTCCCTTTTAAATCAAGTTTTATTGCTCAATTATGATTAGAAAAGTCGCTTTCTCATTTCATAATGCTTTAGCAATGTTATAGAATCTTGCATGATGAGTTTAAATGGTTAGAAGTTAAGTTTGGTACAAACTCTAGCCTAAAGTTTATATAGTTTTCATAACTTGCTAAATCTTACAAAAGTCCTAATTTCAAGTTTATGGATTCGTTTTGATTGACTAAATTGTTTAGAAAACTAGTATAGAGTATAAAAATGATGTCATGATTTTGTATGACTCGAAAGTATAGGTTTGGTGGAGTTTTGAAACAAGTTTCGAAATCTGAATTTTCAGATTTTAGGCGTGCCAGTCGACTGGTTCAGTATCAGTCGACTGGTGCCAGTCGACTGGTACAGGACCAGTCGACTGCCCTATGGTGAGTTTCAATAAATGTTTTCTTTATGAATTTTCGAGAAAGGAGGTGTGCCATGGTATCATGCATGACTATTAGAGTTAGACTATTATCATCCCTAGAGGGATTTAAAAGAAAAAAAAAGATTTCCGCATTCTTAGTCGTGCATTAGAGTCAAGAAGTAGACAAAAGTAACGATCCGTCTAAGGTAGAGAAGGCGGGTCGCTACAGCAAAGGGCTGCTAGGCACCTAGCGAAGGGATGCTAGGCATAGAAGACCTAGCGAAGGGCTGCTAGGCACCTGGCGAAGGACTGCTAGGGAATGAAGACCTGGCGAAGGACTGCTAGGCACCTTGCGAAGGATTGCTAGGTAATGAAGTCTTGGTCCAAGGGACTGAGCAACTTAGCTGAGCGATGACTAAGGACAGGAGTAGAGACGGGTCAGGGTTCGGGCGTCTCGAGATCCGGAGTAATCGGAGGCTAAGCAAAAGTCCACCCGAAGGACTGGGTGGCAACCGTCTCCTGAAAGGAGTAAGTGAAAGGCACGTTCTCAGGGGTGAGAACTTGCGCCGGTTCGACCTAGGGTTGCGTGCTAATCCGAAGTCAGAACCAAGTCCTTAAGGCTAATATTATATGTATCTATGCTTTATGTTTATGTATCTTGCAGGTACTAAGATTGGAAGAAGGTATAAGCTGCTGGAAGCCTTAGGCAGGGCGCCCCCAGTGTTGGGGGCGCCCCCATGCAACCAGGGCGCCCCCAGACAGAGCTAAAAGGCACAGTTTGGTGTTGTAAGCAGAATAGGTGTCATGCGGGGCGCCTGGAGAGTCCGGGGCGCCCAGGTTCGAACCTGTTTATGCTGTTTCATGTCAGAAACACATATAAGCCTCCATGAGGGTGCCCGGAAGGTCCGGGGCGCCCTGGTCAAAGCTGTTATCAGTTGCGGTGAGGTATGCGCAGGGATAAAGTTTGACCGAGTTTTCCGGGGCGCCCCCAGCATCCAGGGCGCCCCAGGAGGCCTATATAAGGGGCTTCGACCCCTCTGCTTCAGACACAACTTCCAAGAACCATTCCAAGCATTCTGACCGACGACAACGCGCTAGAGACGAGGCTCTACGACCGGGAGGCTCCAGGAGGAAGTGCGCGGCACTTCGGAGGTCCAGATCGGCCGAGTTTTAGATTTTTGTTCGGTTCGCTTTTATTTATTCCGCACTTAAATTTCATATTATTGTTTGTAATCTTGCACTGTAAGTCAGGTTTCTCCGCCTCCGGAAAGTCCGAGAAGGAGACCAATAGTGGACGGGCGTTCCTGTGCATAGGCCTTGGATGTACTTACCCTGGGGGTTGGGAACCAAGTAAAAATCCGCTGTGTCCTCTGCTTTGTTTTTCTTCGTTCTATTTATTTTCCCGCTGCTACTAATATCTTAAGTCTAGAACAATCCGAATATTCTACGAGGTTCCGCGAAAGATTTTGAACGATCGATATTCATCCCTCCTCTATCGACGGCACCGGTCCTACACTTCCGAGCAGGTCTTCGGTGCCCAGGCCTTTGCCAGGACTTAGTGCCCAATCCATAATCAGGACTTAGTGCCCAATTCGTCGAACCAGGACTTATTACCTACGTTAATCTAGGAATTTGGTTCACTTTGGTTACTTAACTCCCTTTCCTTTGTTCAATGTATCACTGACTTCAGTATATTGTTAAATATTAAAACACTTAAAGGAGGACATCACTGATGCATCTTGCACCAACAGAAGAAACAAGCTGGAGCAATGAAAGAAATACAGGGACCTCAGGGGTGCATAATGAAGACGAAAGGCAAGTGCTTTGTGTGCAAGCAGTCAGGACATTGGAAGACGGATTGCCCCCTTCGTTAGAGTAGTACCACAGGTATATTTTCTTCTTGTGTCATTGTAACATGTTTAGCGGTGATATATACCGGTATCTAGTGAGTAGATACGGATGTCATTAATCATGTCTGCATTTTTGTGCAGGGGTTCCAGGAAACCCGACGGCTAGCTGAGGAGGATATTACTGACTACATGGATGGGCTATGGAGATGACCTTTTACAATGGGAGTTTTATTTATTTCGTTTATGTCTTTAGCATAGGTTGACATAATTTTGGCTTTATAGAGATTGCCTTTATGCACTTAGTTTTTTGGAAAGAACTTTGTTCGGTTTCTGGAATAAGATATTTTCTATAGCTTTTATTTGTTAAAAGTGGAATAGAAGGAATGCCTATTAAAGTATATAGATAGGCAATTAGTACATAAAACCAAAAACTCCCATAATGCAACTAATGGCTTATCATCTTAACTAATGTAAGAGAAAAGTTCATTCCAAGTAGAACCAAACATATATTTTGTCTCTAAGGATTGGTTTGTTAACCTCTAGTGGGATTCAAAAGTGGTCAACCAAAAAGCCCTTGGGTTTATTGGTAAAGGAAGACTTGTCTTCCTTATGATACTTTTGACTCTTACTAGGGAAGTAACAAAACCAAATAGGCTTATTCTAAGCCTAGGGGCATAGAGCCAAAAATATGTAGGAATTGATTCGACCTAATAAGTATAAGTCCTTAATCTATCTTGAATAGAGGTACCCATGAATACTTTGTTTATTTGATAAACAAATATTTAAAGGAAAATAGTACATTTACTTGATGTACTACAAGACTGAATACTTTGATGAGATCAAAGAGTTCAAGTCTGATGTAGAAGAAACATCAAAGTAAAAGTTTTTTGACATTATCATGATGACAAGTACCTCTAGGGATAGTTGTAGGAATTACATATCAAAGAATTCAGATTTGATCCCAATTCACTACACCTGATGCGCCCCAATAGAATGGTGCAATCCATGGAAGGAAGAAGGTCTCTTAAGCTAATAGTTAAGAAGATGATAAGCCTCTCCGAGATTAGTCATATTTGTTCAAAGAGATATGTCCTGGATACGAAGGTGTATATGCTTGATTCTGTCTAGGTCAGTAGTCTCTTAAAACCATAGAGATGTGGACTAAGCGAAGACTTAGTCTAAGGCATGTTCAGACTATGAGTAGTTCAGCACTTGTGCTGAAAAGAGACACTGACAAGTTGGGATCTAGTGCATATGCTCGTAGGCGATCCTAAGAGAACAATAAGGTGGTTTATTAGTCCTAAGGATCAGAGGATATTCGTTGGGATGAATATCTGATTCTTAGAAAAAGGACTATGTAATAAACCACAAGTCCAGGTGTAGAGTTTCTCTGAGTAAATTAAATAAAGGGACATTCTGATCTTAGTACCAACTGTACAAGAGGTAATACCACAGGACACTGCACCTCGTGTCACAAAAGATACACAAGGGATACCTTATCATAGTGGGAGGGTTGTTAGACAACCTAAATGTCTCATGTTCTTGGAGAGTCTATGGACTGGGTCCTAAGTGAGCATGAGTTGGATCTCTAGACCTATGACAAGAATCATCCGCTTTGAAAAGATAAAACCAACTATGGGGATTTGTTCAAAAGATGGATAACATTGTATGTGACAAAACGAAGTGGCATTCTTGTATAATGCGTAGATGATATTTTATTAGTTGGCAACAATGATGGAATATTGTCAGACGTAAGGGTATGGTTATCCACACAATTATGAATGACTTGATAGAAGTAAGACACATCCTTGGGGATCATAGATCTAAAGGATCTCCAGACAAGGATGATGAGCTTATCTCAAGCTTCATATAAAACATTGTCCTAGCTCATTCTAACATGGATACCTCCAAAGGAAAGTTTTGTACTTTTCAGTTTTGGAGCTACTCTATCTAAGAGATATGTTTGGATTATCAAAGGTGATAGAGTAGGTGATGACGGTTCCTTTTGCATCCGCTAGAGGAAGTCTCTTGTATGCTAGAAATGAGCCCAAATATCTGTTGTGCCGTGGGTATGGGTAATAGATATCGGAGTAACCTAGGTCAAGGAAATTGGAATACGGTAAAAGCATGTATTAGTGCTTGAGAAGGACTAAGGACTATATGTTGATTTACCAGGCAGACCAATTTCCTACAGGTTATATGGATACAGAATTCCAATCCAGATAGGGGCATATATAAATATTCCTTGGGTTTTGTGTTTACTTTTAGGAGGTAGAACCATTGTATAGTAGAGTGTTGCGCAGTGTCTACGTGATAGACCCTACTATAGAGGCTGGATATTCTGGCAGCCTGCAAGGCAGCCAATATAGCTACATGGTTCAGAAACCACAAGATGGACTTTGATGTGATTCCTGGTTTGCTAGGAACTATCACATTTGATGTGATTTAAATGGTGCAGTTGCGAACTCGAAGGAATCACGAGTTCATAAGGCAAGTAAACACATAGAGCGCAAGTACCACCCAGAAAAGGAATAACTGTTGTTGCCTAGATTGCATCAGAAGATGACCTAGGTGGATCATTTCACTAAGGCCTTGGTAGCGAGAGCTTTTAGGCATGTGAAGGATCTAAAGGTCAGATGTATGGCATTTTGAAAACAGCAAAGTCTTTGAGTATAAGTGGGAGATTGTTAGGATGTATACTAAAAGCCTTGCTTTTGGTTAGGATACATCTACATTTTAAAGAGAATCAGAAAATCACACAGTGCATGTTTATATTAGTATGAGCACAAAATGTCTGATACTTGGCATTGTAGATAACATGGTGCGTGGTGTCGCACAGAAGATCATGTTATCAGGTTCCTTGGCGAAGTATAAGAAAGAGGCTCACAACCGAGATGGAGTTGGACAAACCATCAGGATGGTTGTAGTGTAATTAGGTGTAGTTTATCTTAACCATAGAATTACACTAGTGTACTTTGTGTACATTGAGTAGGACCAAAAGAGAGGTTATCCAATTTTTGTACCGACCTCATAAATTGGATTAGACCTAGGATAATATTATGTTGTACTATCTCTTAATTCTGAAATAATGACGGACATATATTATTAATTATTATTTCTTTGATTTACCAATGGGCGAGATCTATTTTGTTAGATCAATATGCCTGGTAAGTTGGGAGATAATATTATTAATGCGATGTGTCATTGATTATTGACGGAATCCGTGTCCTGGTGAGTCGGGATTATGAAGCCCCCTTCGTGAGCTCAAAAAGGTCGTCATGTCAAATCTTGCAAGTGGACTATGGCTCGGCATGATGAAAAGGTTGAGTGGTACTAATCAAGGATCAAGAGGATAATTAATTTAATTATCAGTAAATTAAATTAATTATCGGGAATACAATATCTTAAACACGGGGAGATGGACGACTCGTAATATGTGCAGCCCAAATGAAAATATGGGGGCTGGTGAGGAAGTACAATGGGATCCTTTAGTGGAATGGATCACCATTAATGGATCGTGTTTGGATCCATTAGCGGGCCAAGAACCAACTCCTCCTCTTGGTCCCTATCTTAGCCCTATAAATACCTCATAGGAGTCATGATACAAGGCTAATTAATCTCGAATTAATTTTTGGAATTAATCCAAACCAAAACCCTAGCCTCTCTACCTTTCTCTCTCCTAGGTCACGCACAAGAGAAGGAGAAGAAGCATCTTCTTCTCCTCCTTTGGTTCTTCCTCTTTGATCCAAGTGGTGGCACATATCATGGAGGACTCGAATCCATCTTGAGGAACATGACAGCAACTTGGAAGAGGAGAAACTGGCGGCGTGGGGAGAAAAGAAGGAGGCACTCGGTGTGGTGGTCGTCGGCGGTGAAGAAGCAAGAAGAAGAGATTGTGAGAGGTTGAAGGGGAGTTTTCTCCTTTTGGTTCTCTTCCTAAGCTCCTCTTCTCTTCACTGTGATCACCCAAGGAGCTGCAGAGCTTAGCCGGCGGCAATCCTCTTTGGTTTTGCGACGCCGGTGGTGGAGGGACTTGCGGCGGGTTTAGGGAAGGAGAAGAGGATTGATTTCTCATCTTTATCTGGTTGTTCTTCTTCATTGGCCTCTTCCTGGAGCTACCTTGTGGCCGGCGATCTTTGGTGACCTCTGTGGCCAGCGGCGCAAGGTGGTGGAGGAGCAATGGTGTCGGCGGTATAAACCCTAGTTCTAGGGTTTGTTGGCTAAAGGAGAGAAGAAGATAGGTGATTAATTGGTGTGCCTTGGAGACTCCACGTCTTGGTAGATCGTCGCCCACACGACGTCCACGAGGGGAGGGTCATAAGGTAGAAGACTGCGAGGTATAACCCTCCCAAGCTCCATTTTACCTTTGTTGTGTTTATTTGTGCCATGTTGCTTTGTCTCATCATTTTATGCATGTTAGTTAATTATTTTGATTCGTTATCATAGATAATAATTAATTAACTGGACCCCGAAGATAAACACAAAAATCGATGATTTAAATCATCGTATTTTCCACGGTTAATTAATCCGAAATGTTACAAGGCCTTAATCTTGATTTTGGCTAAGTTGTAACTTGGATCTATTAACACGACGACGAGACGGTCGTTGGAGGGACGAGTCTTTATTCGGATTAAATTTTTAATTCGTAGACATAGAGAGGTCCGGATTAAATTTTTAATTCGTAGACATAGAGAGGTCTCTCAGATACGACCCCGTGGTTGTCTTGGAAACCACCAAGCCTTTCCTCCCAACATTTTCTTCCTCCTTTCTTCTTTTCTTCTCTTCTAGATTGTTGCCAGCCACCAACAGCCATCGGTACAGCTCTTCTCTGTCGGTTTTGGTGTGCAGCTAGGAGGGAGGAGGCGTGGTTTGCCGGCGCAAGGGAGAAAGGTGGCGCCGGCGGTGGAGGTAAGGATAACCATTGGTTTTCTTCACCTCTCTACTTCCCTCTCTTTTCCACTTTCTTTTTGATGCTCGCTGGACAAGGAGAGGTGTTCTCTTTCTTTGTGGTGTGTGGAATCAAGTGGAGGAAAGGGTGGCCGGCGGTGAAGCAAGGCTCTCCCTTTTGGTGTTGTCGCCGCAATAGGGAGAAAGTGGAGGGGCTCTTCTTCCTTACGGGGCTGCTGCCATGAGATAAGAAGAGGAAGGAAGGGTTGGCAAGTGTGTGTGTGAAGAGGAGGAGCTCATCTTCTCCACACGGTCTTCTTATTCCTTGAAGGGTGGCTGGCGGTATTGAAACCCTAGCTCTAGGGTTCCCTCTTGGTTGGCATAAAGAAAGGAAGAGACAAGAAGAAGGATTAATTGGCAAGCTTTGGTGACTCCGTGTCTTGGTAGCTCGTCGCCCACACGACGTCCAAGAGGAGAGGGTCATAAGGTAGAAGACTGCGAGGTATAACTCTCCCAAGCTCCATTTTACTTTTGCTATGTTCTTGCTTTGATATTTGTTATCATATGCGTGTGTTTAATTAATTATCATTAGTTAATTATTTGTTAATTAATGTGATAATTAATTTAAGTCATGGACCCCGAAGATAAACACAAAAATCGGCGATCCATTCGTCATCTTTTCTGTGGTTAATTAATCCGGAAAGTTACAAGGCCTTAACCTTGGTTTTAGCTAAGTTGTGACTTGGATTAATTAACTTGACGACGAGACGGTCGTTTGGGAAACGAGTCTCTATTCGGATTAAATTTTAATCCGTATACATAGAGAGGTCTCTCAGGTTCAACCCAGTGGTTGCTTGTGAAACCGCCAAGCCATACCCAACATTGGCGACATCATTGCCGGCCAGGTAATGAAGCACTTGAAGCAAGGCTTCCATAGGGCCATCAACCAGCTGAAGAAGGCCCAACTTTTGCCTTCGGAAGCCGACCTGGGCTTCATGAGCATTGATGCCCTCAGAATAGGTGTCACGAAAGTGGATCTAAAATTTAGATATTTATAAGCTGGAAACCCTTTTTGCAATCAAAAAATAAAAACGTAGTAAAGGGGTCACAGGTCGTATTTTTCCTAGGGCTAGTTGAGATTGTGTGATTTGAGCTTGAATTTATGTGTCGTCAAATGTTTTTGGGTTTCAAATAGAACTTGGGGTTTTGATTTCAATTAGCAATGAAAATACAATGCACAGGAAGTAAACTTAACCAAATGAACTAACCATGGTAATAGCAGCTAATGACATTAACTAATGAAAAACTTAAACGGCAAATGCAGCTTAACTAAATTTAGGAACAAGACTGATTTCTAATGCAAAACAAATGCTTAAACGAATGAATAAGTAAACACTTAATCTGCAAGAAATAAAAGAATCTGATGTGCCAAAATAATGCTAAGTGCCAAAGCTGAAATTGACAACTCTGAATACTAATCACTTCAACTTGGAAGATAAAGCTATTAGTAAAAAGCTATGCATGAACGAGTGAAGGAATGCAGACATTAAAACAGGAATTCAGAACAATAAGGGCAGAAATTCAGAAATGGAAACAATGATCTAGTGAAGAAACAAGCAAACACATGAAATCGAGTTCACAAGCTAGCTTAAGAATTTATCCACTGAGAACTTCAGAACTGTGGCTGAGAAATTCAGAATCAGCTGAGAGCAGAAAGGAATTCAGAAGATGCAGTAAATAAAGGTAGAAGTGCAGCTATTCTTTTCAAATGCAAAAATGCAGATTCTACTGTAGAAATTTAAGGGAAATCTAAGTGTTGAAACTCACAAATCAGGTTGCAAATTCACATCCAACACTCAGTCGAAACTAAGAAAACTGATGCTCACTAGTCCACAATTCAGAAACTGTAATTATATTTGCAGCAGTGCAGTTGTCAACAGGAATTACTGATACGCTACCACATGATGAAATGCAGAACTGAAAATTCATACAAAAACAAGTCTAGATCAAATGCATTAGCACACTAACAGATATATCTAATTTCAGGAATTAAAACTAACACAAATTGAATCAAAGTAACAGCAAAATTCAAGGTTGAACTGATGCACAAGGAAAAGAACACAGAGGACTGTTACTCAACAACTAATTTGGCATGCTAACTTTGAATCAAGAAATAAACTGTAATTGAAGACAATTGCTCAATGAACAAACTCACTAACTACTGTACTTGCAGAATTAAACCCTAATTAAAGCTGGATAAATTCAGAAATTGAAACTACAGCAGTTGAAACAAAACTCAAGAACTGAAAATGCAGAAATTAAAGATTGATACGCAGCTACGCAACTGGCATGCAAGCATGAAAAACATGAAACAACCTGAAATTAAACCTGAGAATTCACTAACAAGCAATCTATCTATTTAACTGGCAAAATTGAAACTAATTAAAGCAGTAACTAAGCTGAAAACGAAGCTTAACAAATCTGAAATTCAGAAACAGTTAGGAACAGGGCAGAATTCGAAATTACAACTAAAAATAGAAATACAATAAGAAAACTACTCCTCAATCATTCCCTTGGCTCAAAACCTTCTTGCCGTCACACAAGAGCAAGCCAAGAACCCCTTCAACTCGTAAATCGATGGAAAATTGGACTCTATGATCAAACCAGCTCAAACTCTGCTCAGTCTCTGAAGAAACAATCCGATCTCCTTGTGTCGTGATGTGACGATGATTTGGAGATGATCAGATCACCCAAAGGACCCCTTCAGGTAATTTAGATGGGTGGAAATGGAACACAAACTCGATCCAAGCGATCAGATTACAGATTTTGATGAAACCCTCAATCATCTCTGTTTTGGCTGAATTTGAGTTGGAAACTTCACGGAGAAACCTTCCCAACGATCCAGATCTTGCTCCAAGGTGGTGATCGAGTTGGACACGCCTTCGGATGGAAGAAATCGCCGAAGAACTGAAGAAGAACTGAGAAACTAAGCAATGAACTGTGAAGACGATACCCAGATCTGAACAGGGGAGCGGGTAATATAGTTTCAACAGTGAACGGCTCAGATTAATCCCACTTCATCCAACGGTTGATCTTCGTCCGATTTGACTCAAATTTTCCAGATCTTGATCAGAGGTCAGGATCTACCTCGGGTTAGCTCAGATCTGCCAGATTTGTAACGGATGGTTCAGATCATCTTGATCTTTGAATGGACGATCTAGATCTCTCTGATCATGATCCAACGGCTAGATGATCTCCGATTGAGCTGAAATCTTCATATCTTGATCCAAGTGCTTGATTATCCTTAATCCCAGCTCGGATTGATCAGAAGTTCTCAGATGGTCAAGATCTAACCGTTCTTGCATCGGACGGTCCATATGAGTCGACGCTTGATCACTTGATCCAGTTCACTTTTGACTCAACATTTGACCCAACATGACCTAGGTCCCTGATCCTTCCACACCTACAAAAGTAGATTAAAAATTTAGTGACAAAACAACTCAAATATATAAAAATTTGCAATTAGGTCCAAAAGAATATAAATCCTAGAACCAAGGGTAAATCCACCATTAAACAAGTAAAACATGAGTCAAAAGTAGATCCTAGACCCTTAAATAATCAACAAAATGACACTTATCAAGCATCGGCCAAGTTTGGGAAGAGCTCCCTCCCGAGGACAAAGAGCTGTAGAATTATTTTACTACCCAGGAGCTCGACTCCAATGTACCCATTTTGATTGTAATGAAAATATCACTTTTCCTCATTGTCCTGTGTATGCTTTGGTGCTTAGCTTCTTTGTATTATTTTCCTTCATCCTTCTTTCAAGAATAGGGATTCCTTCCTGGCCCTTGGGGGCAACGGAGTCAAGGAACCACTGCTTGTTTCCCGCAGCCTCTTGGGTTGGTTTTAGGGACTCTGGGTCTTTTGTGACGCCAGGTGTCTTCCGGGGGTTTCAGGGTTTAATCTCGGGTATGGATCTGTTGGTGCAGGCAGCACCTAAGTCAAACCTGGGTTTTGATAATGGCAAAGGGTTCAAAAGTTAAGATGTTATTATGATCTAACTTGTTCACTGAGTGTGCAGGAAGAAGTCCTAGATACACTAGGCAAGAAGTCCTGACCAGAAGTTGGGCAAAGAAGTCCTGGTCAAGGACTGGGTAAGAAGACCTGACTGGAAGTCGGGCAATGAAGTCCTGGTCGAGGACTGGGCACGAAGTCCTGGCAAGGGGTTGGGCACCGAAGACCTAACCGGAAGTTGGCCAAGAAGACCTGACCGGATGTTGGTCACGAAGACCTGGTCAGGTGGATTGGGCAAAAGTCCAACCGGAGAACCGATTGGTAAAAGGTAAACTCTCCTGAGAGGAGTAGGTGAGAACGCATTCCCCATCGAGGGAACAGTAGGCGTCGGTTCGACCTAGGGTTCCATATGTGAGACCAAAAGTCAGATCCAAGATAGCTACGACTGTAATTAATACTTGTTATGTTTTTTTGGGACTAGCCTAAGTTGCAGGGTCGAAGGGCTGGTCGTCTGCAAGTGAGGTACTTCACTGGGCCTAGGCGCTCGAATGGAGACAGGCGCCCGAATAGGCTCAGGCGCCCATATGGATACGAGCGCCCAAGAGTGAAGGCAAAACCCAAAACATAACTATGAAGCCTCTGGATCAAGTCTTCGGACATAACTACGCCTTTTCATAATTATTTTATTCCCGCACTACTAATCCAGGACCAAGTCTTCGGACAGAATTTCCTTATTTTTTTGTTATTTCAAAAATTATAATGGCCATGCAAGAAGGTTTCAGCACAGCCAGACCACCACTCTATTGGTGCAGAAGGCACCCAAGTCAAACCTGTGTTTTGATAATGGCAACAGAGTTCAAAAGTTAAGTCTTACTTGCTATCTAATATGTTACTCTAGTGTGCAGGGTAAAAAGCCCTAGCGAAGGACTGCTAGGCACTGGCGAAGGAATGCCAGGGTAAAAAGCCCTAGCGAAGGACTGCTAGGCACTGGCGATGGAATGCCAGGGTAAGAAGCCCTAGCGAAGGACTGCTAGGCGCCAGGCGAAGGACAACCTGGGACTGAAGCCCTAGCAAAGGAATGCTAGGCACCGGGCGAAGGACAGCTCAGTATCTAAGACCTGGCAAAGGACCGTCAGGCAAAAGTCCAACCAGAGGAATGGTTGTCATCAGGTAAATTCTCCCGAGAGGAGTAGGTGAGGACGCGTTCCCCGTCGAGGGAACAGTAGGCGTCGGTTCGACCTAGGGTTCCATTTTGGAGACCCAAAGTCAGAACCAAGACAGCTAAGGCTGTTGGGACCGGGTGCATGTCGACAAGGATACGAGTTCGTAAAATTCAAAATTTTTACGTGCAGCGGAAGAATTTGCATAAAATAATTTCCAAAATTATTTTAACTTCGTATCTAGCATGCAACCTTATGGTGTGTTGACATAATCATAAAATAAAACTTTGCGAAAAGTAAACTAATTTACCAAGTACCTCGCGTAACTCGAAGTAAGGGACGAGATCCAACCGTAGCGTCCCTTGGAAGCTTCGCCTCTATTCGCGTCCACGCCGAGTTCTCTTCGGGATGACTTCGCAAAGTCACGAGTTTTGTGCCGACGAGAACTACTAGATTCTCGGAAGGCACAACTAGATGAACAAGAGAGGAAAGATAGGAAACTAACCAACGAAGTAACGGAATCGAATTCCGAGAAGAAAGGAGTCGCTATCCGCTTCTTCTTCTTCGCGTTCGGGTTCTCCTTCTTCTTCTTGAAGCTCACGCCAACCTCAACTAAGGGAGGAGTTGCGCCAGCCCTAAGTCACCAAGTGGGCGCCGGCCCTAGGCTCCTAGTGGGCGCCGGCCCTAGGCAAGAGAGGGAGAGGGAGAAGAGAAGAGAAGAGATTAAGAGAGAGAGGGAGAGCTCTTTGATTCAATTACTTGAATTGGAATTAAGGGCTAGCCTTTGGTTCCTTTATATAGTAGCAACTCCTTTACTAAGTCTCCCTCTACACCGAATTAACGGAATTAACGGAATTAGTTATATGAAATTTATCTTATAAATTTTCTTATTGCTTATTCCGTTTAAGCCTAGTCTTATTATAACCATTTATAATAAAACAAATTAGTTATCATAAGAAATTTATTCTATAAATTTTCTTATGAATTTTATTATAACTAACTTTATAATAAAACTAATTATTTATCATAAGAAATTTATCCTATAAATTCTTATGAATTAATTCCGTTTAAACCAAGTCTTTATTATAAACTAATTTATAATAAAAACTAATTCTTCTTCTCTTTAAATTATGGAATAAATTTTATAAGAAATTTATAAACATTCTTATTATGGAAAAATCAATTCATAATTGATTTTATAAAATTAAAATAAACCCAATTCATGGATTATTTTAATCTTCCATAAAAGAATAAATTTCTATAAATTTATTTATATAAATTTCTTTATACAAATTTATTTATCTATAATTTATAAAATAAATCGTGCTTGATTTATCTTATTATTTAAACCAATTAAATTGGTTTTTCTCCCTTTAATGGTCGGCCACCCAAGGAGGGTTAACACCCTCTTTGGCCGGCCAAAACCGACCCGAACCGGTCGCGAATTAAACTCATTTAATTCACCCAAAAGCCTTCAAAAGACTTAGCCATTTTTAGCTTCCATTGCGCCTCTGATTAACTCAGATTCGACTTATTTCTCTTGATCGGAAAATCCAATTTTCAACTCGTTTTAAATCCCTCGGATTACTCGTAGTGCGTGTGACTAAATAGGCTTTCGATTTATGTTGGCCGTCTATAATTAACTAATTATAGAACGATCATGAGTGGCACCTAGTAGTACATCATGATCCCCAATTAATCGAAAGATCAACGGTTTGACCTCAGAAGAAATTATTCGGAAACCCTTCAGCAGCTCTAGTGAATCGTGCCCCATTCCCTTCACCACCTTATACCCACTTGGTTCAGGACACGGTCAATGGTGTCAGTCCCCACTAGGCTGACTACGTCACGCCTAGCCCAAGTAATGTCTTACTCGTCCTTTGGATTTCTAATTACTCTCATGTATTTTAGAGACTCTCACTCTAAATATGATATGCTCTGGCCAGAGGCTTTGAGTAACAATCCGACGATAGGCTTGGGTATACATCTCCTCGCAAGGAGTGGTGAATCCTTTGTAGGCTGTTCAAACATCTTCGGGCACTTCGGCTTATACCCGATCATCCTGGGTCCACACCTCCTTGGAGATGCTTGCTTAAGATGTCAAAGTATAAGTCTCCATGACCAAGATGACTTGAACACCGCAAGTCAAAGGAACATCGCACTTAAGCCGCAGTAAGATCTTCATTGACATATCTACATGTAGATTCCCATATGAAGTCTTACAGCTAGTCACTCCAATGAACTAGTTCCCTTAACTAGCATCCACGTTTATTTCCGAACATCCCAATGCCACCAGCCAGTGAGAATCAGCTGATTAGAGAATAACCCATGCTAGTCTTAACAGAATTGATAGTGTCCGTTTTTATCAATTCATCGACTAGGGATATTTTCAATACTTCACATTTGCGCATTTAGAGATAATCACTAGTTGTGATCTCATCACAAATTCTCTTATGCTGTGAGTTGTATTGCGGACATTCAGTAGATGAGTTTAAGATCCCAATCAAATACACAAGCATGTATACTCAAATAGTGAATTATCATTTATTAATATAAATGTTTTACAATCATAAGGCGATTGCCTTAGGACACTTCTCTCATATCACTAACAAAGGCTGTATAATCTAACATCTTATTGTTTTATGGTGTTTTGGACTAACCCTGGATGCAGGACCGAAGGAACGAGTGTCTGCAGCTCAGAGAGCCTCAAAGGAAAGAGGCAACAGCTGACCAGGGCGCCCGGAGTGTCCCGGGCGCCCCCAAGTTGAACACAAAACACACAAAACAAAGGCAGGCTTCGACAGCTCATCTCCCGGACGCCCCCGTGCTCCCGGGCGCCCCCGCTGCTCTCGGGCGCCCCCAGCACTCCGGGAGCCCACAACGCTCCGGGCGCCCCGAGTGCAAGCCTACGAAGAGAAGCCCCAGCGAAGCCAAGGGATGAGGTTTGACCCTGTCAATCCGGGCGCCCCCAGCGTTCCGGGCGCCCCGGTCAAAGCTTGATCCCGAGTTTTAAGGGATCAGAGCTGACCGAGACCGAGGCGGATCGGATGACACGTGGGGGGGGGGGGCGCCCCCGACGTCCCGGGCGCCCCCAGGCCCTATAAAAGGACCCTCGAACCAAGGCTTCAGAACAACACTTAATTCAACGCTTCTATGCTCTTCTGCTCTCGCGCCTCGCTCCGGAAACTTCCCAACTCGAGCCTACGACGTCCCTCTGCTCCGAAAAGTCGATCTACCTCGGACGTCGGTATCAGAAAGTGATATTTTAATTCTGTGCTTATTACACTACTATTGTAATCCATTTGTGTAAATTGTTTTTGCACCTCATATAGAATTGCCCAAAGTAAACGGTCAACGACCGTGGGCCTTGGAGTAGGAGTCGACCTAGGCTCCGAACTAAGTAAAAATCTCTGTGTTTGCGTATTTTGTCTTAATCTTCTGCTGTGCAATTTCTTTATTCTAAATCTGAACGATTTCCGATATTCACCCCCCCCTCTATCGGTTCTCTCGATCCAACACACTCTTCAATGGAGAAGACTTCTCCTACTGGAAGAGTTGGATGGAAGTCCACCTGAAAACTCAGGTGGATATGTGGATAATAATCCAATCTGGTCTCGAAATCCCCAAGAATGCGAAGGAGTGGAACAACACTACACAGAATAGGACGCCTCGCTAAAGAAAAAGATTAAGGCTGATGCAAAGGCAACCCAGACAGTACAATGCGGATTAACCAAAGAAGAACTGAACCGGGTGGGTCCCTTCAACAGTGCGAAAGAACTCTGGAGTAAACTGATTGAATTGCACAAAGGTACCTCCGACACCAGAATCAGCATAAGGGACCTACTGCTGAACAAATTATACACAATCAAAATGAATGATGGCGAGTCAACAGCCCAGCTCCATGCCAGAATCCAGGAGTTGATGAACGACCTGCACACAATCGGTCACAAGGTAGAAAACCGTGACCTTATTAGGTATACCCTAAATACTTTCCCAAGAAATACTCTATGGGCATCTATGGTAGATGCTTATAGGGTTTCTAGGGATCTTTCTAAAATTAAATTAGATGAATTATTTTGAGAGTCTTGGTCCGCTGTATCTTACCACTCTCCACTAGAGATCTCGGGACCATGAAACTCTTTCATGCCTTCCTTCTGTATGCCCTGGTGCATCACCTTGACATTGACATTGGACTACACATGTTTCATACTATCCTGCATGCGTCCAGTGACACTACCCAGGGACGAGTGCGCACTCCATTCTGCCACATCATCACCTCCCTCGTTCATCACCACGGTTGTGACATTACCATGGGTGAAATAACCGCTATGACCGACTTTGATGAAATAGTATTTAGGAACTTCTCGTTAGCCGGTCTAGAGGTATCGGCCACCGGGGTCTTGAGTTGGAGACAACAGCGAGCCGGGGCCCCAATCGACTCAGATGAGGAGGTTGAGGTCGACGTCGGGGATCTAGCAGCAACAGCCCGAGCACATATAGACGAGCCTCCTCCACTGACACTCTACGATCGAATGACACAGCTAGAGACACATGTCCAGAGTCTCCGAGAGGAAGTGGAGGCGAACCACGATGAAAACATGGCAACAAATCTGGGCTACTACACCAACTACATGAGTGCCCTCAGAGCTGAGAGAGAGGCCAGAGATGCACAGTATCACGGGATGATGACCCTATTTCGATCCTGGCAGCTAGGCTCCTCTGATCATCCCGGTCCCTCGTCCTAGATTTGCTTAGCATTGTACTTGTAACTATTTGACTACCCCTACTTAGTAGGGTTGACTTATGCCTGACTTGTATAACTGTGTTGGATTTTGAGTACTTGTTCTGTTTTATTTTGACTAGCTAACTTACGGAAATGAGTACTTGGTCTGTCCTATTTGATCAGTTAGGATTGTGCTTTGTAGAATAGATTAAGTCTACTTTTGATTTTTTTTTGCTTTAATTTAAAAATCATTTTCTAAAAGAATTTTGAAAAACTGTTGTTTTTAAAATCAATTTTTTTTATTCTTTTCCAACTTAGTTTTATTTCAAAACCACCCCCTTTCAAAACTAGGGCTTTTTCACAAATGGACTTAGCCTAGGCCCTAACCCTAGAACTGCATGCACCTATAGACTTAGAAGCCAGCATCTCACAAGCACCTTAGGGTACTTTTGATTGATAACCTAGAAAGGGTTGAGATGCTTAGGTCTTTGCCTTAATTCATGATGCTTTAAGTCAGTGCATCTGCAGTAATTGGGGCAATAAATACAACTAACACAGCAATCAAGTTAAGTGTCAAGTTTAGAAACTCTAACTTGAACAGAAACACTTAACTTGACTAACCCTAGCCAAAACTACTGCTTATAACAGTGAGTGAGTAGCTAATTGGGTTAGACAGGTCCCTACAAGAGAAAATCAACTGTTTTGGTCTAAGTCTTCTCATAAATTGGTTCAGTACAGCAAAATCATGCAAATATTTTTCCTTTATGAAAATTATTCTCTTTATGCAATTTTAATTCCTACTATTTTTATCTGTTTTTGATATATGTCAAAGGAGGAGAGATAAGAAATGAGAGAATTTAAAATTTTCTATTTATAATTTTTTTAAAAATTTTTTTCTCTCAAAATTTCAAAATCTATCCTTTATTCAAAAAGTACTTAACTAAGCTTTTCAAGTTTTTTAAGTACTTGAGCTTTTCAAAATATTCTAAGTACTTAAGCTTTTCAAAATATCCTAAGTACTTAAGCTTTTCAAAACTTTCTAAGTACTTAAGCTTTTCAAAATTTTCTAAGCACTTAAGCTTTTCAAAATTTTCTAAGCACTTAAGCTTTTCAAAAATTCTGTAAGAACTTAAGCTTTTCAAAATTTCCTAAGTACTTAAGCTTTTAATTTTCTAAGTGCTTGAGCCTTTCAAAATTTTCTAAGTACTTAAGCTTCTCAAAAATTTACTAAAATTTTTTTTCAAATCTTACTAAGTACTTAAATTTTAATCTTACTAAGTACCAAGTACTTAAGTTTTTAATCTTACTAAGTACTTAGGTTTTAATCTTACTAAGTACCAAGTACTTAAGTTTTTAAATCTTACTAAGTACTTAAGTTAAAACTCTCAAGTACTTTAAAACATTAAGGCTTCAAAATTTTTCTATGTACTCTAAACTCATGCTTCCAAAAATCTTCTATGTACTTTTAAAAATTAAGTTGTCAAAAGATTTCCAAGTACCTAAACTTAAGTTTTCAAAAGTGCAAAAATCATTCTGTTGAAAAATTCTAAGTAATTTTTTTTTTACTTAGAATCCCACGAATTTTTAAAAAATCTAGGGGGAGAGTCCTTCCAGGGGGAGGGAACAAAATGTTTTTACATGCTTTGATTAAACTTAACTTTTTGAACTAGGGTTGCCATAAATCAAAAAGGGGGAGATTGTTGGTGCAGAAGGCACCCAAGTCAAACCTGTGTTTTGATAATGGCAACAGGGTTCAAAAGTTAAGTCTTACTTGTTATCTAATATGTTACTCTAGTGTGCAGGGTAAAAAGCCCTAGCGAAGGACTGCTAGGCATTGGCGAAGGAATGCCAGGGTAAGAAGCCCTAGCGAAGGACTGCTAGGCGCCAGGCGAAGGACAGCCTGGGACTGAAGCCCTAGCAAAGGAATGCTAGGCACCGGGCGAAGGACAGCTCGGTATCTAAGACCTGGCAAAGGACCGTCAGGCAAAAGTCCAACCAGAGGAACAGTTGGCATCAGGTAAATTCTCCCGAGAGGAGTAGGTGAGGACGCGTTCCCCGTCGAGGGAACGGTAGGCGTCGGTTCGACCTAGGGTTCCATTTTGGAGACCCAAAGTCAGAACCAAGACAGCTAAGGCTGTATAATCTAACATCTTATTGTTTTATGGTGTTTTGGACTAACCCTGGATGCAGGACCGAAGGAACGAGTGTCTGCAGCTCAGAGAGCCTCAAAGGAAAGAGGCAACAGCTGACCAGGGCGCCCGGAGTGTCCCGGGCGCCCCCAAGGTGAACACAAAACACACAAAACAAAGGCAGGCTTCGACAGCTCATCTCCCCGGCGCCCCCGTGCTCCCGGGCGCCTTCGCTGCTCCCGGGCGCCCCCAACGCTCCGGGCGTCCCCAGTGCAAGCCTACGAAGAGAAGCCCCAGCGAAGCCAAGGGATGAGGTTTGACCCGGTCAATCCGGGCGCCCCCAGCGTTCCGGGCGCCCCGGTCAAAGCTTGATCCCGAGTTTTAAGGGATCAGAGCTGACCGAGACCGAGGCGGATCGGATGACACGTGGGGGGGGGCCGCCCCCGACGTCCCGGGCGCCCCCAGGCCCTATAAAAGGACCCTCGAACCAAGGCTTTAGAACAACACTTGATTCAACGCTTCTACGCTCTTCTGCTCTCGCGCCTCGCTCCGGAAACTTCCCAACTCGAGCCTACGACGTCCCTCCGCTCCGAAAAGTCGATCTACCTCGGACGTCGGTAACAGAAAGCGATATTTTAATTTTGTGCTTATTACACTACTATTGTAATCCATTTTTGTAAACTGTTTTTGCGCCTCATATAGAATTGCCCAAAGTAAACGGTCAACGACCGTGGGCCTTGGAGTAGGAGTCGACCTAGGCTCCGAACCAAGTAAAAATCTCTGTGTTTGCGTGTTTTGTCTTAATCTTCCGCTGTGCAATTTCTCTATTCTAAATCCGAACGATTTTCGATATTCACCCCCCCTCTATCGGTTCTCTCGATCCAACACACTCTTCAATGGAGAAGACTTCTCCTACTGGAAGAGTCGGATGGAAGTCCACCTGAAAACTCAGGTGGATATGTGGATAATAATCCAATCTAGTCTCGAAATCCCCAAGAATGCGAAGGAGTGGCACAACACTACACAGAATGGGGCGCCTCGCTAAAGAAAAAGATTAAGGCTGATGCAAAGGCAACCCAGACACTACAATGCGGATTAACCAAAGAAGAACTGAACCGGGTGGGTCCCTTCAACAGTGCGAAAGAACTCTGGAGTAAACTGATTGAATTGCACAAAGGTACCTCCGACACCAGAATCAGCATAAGGGACCTACTGCTGAACAAATTATACACAATCAAAATGAATGAAGGCGAGTCAACAGCCCAGCTCCATGCCAGAATCCAGGAGCTGATGAACGACCTGCACACAATCGATCACAAGGTAGAAAACCGTGACCTTATCAGGTATACCCTAAATACTTTCCCAAGAAATACTCTGTGGGCATCTATGGTAGATGCTTATAGGGTTTCTAGGGATCTTTCTAAAATTAAATTAGATGAATTATTTTCAGAATTGGAATTACACGAGCAGACTAACTGCACTTTGGCCGAGAAAGGTATTGCTTTTCTTGCAGGAAAAACCCAAGGAAAGGTGGCCAAGAAAAAGCCTCAACCTGCACCCGTGTCTGACTCAGACTCAGACTCAGAAGACAGTGAAGGGGATCAACCCAAGCTAGTTCAGCTAGCCCGGGACTACTACAAGGAGCCGAAGCATCAGAACAACAGAAGAAAAGCCAGCCGAAAGAAGGAAGATCCAGCTGAACCCTCAACATCTAAGACCAAATCAAATGTGACCTGCTACGAAAGCAACAAGAAGGGACACTACAAATCGGAGTACCCTAATCTAAAAGAAGCAAAGAAGACTCGAAGGAAGAAGGCTCTTCAAGCCACGTGGGATGAATCTTCTTCTTCTGTAGAAGAAGAGGCCCCACAATCGAACCTTCTCGCCTTGACCGCTTCGGAAGACATTGACACCGGATCAGAATCGGAGCCGGACGATGGACGGCTCACAATTTCAGAGAATGGCAAAATAACTGTAAGTGGTTACTCTGAAGTTGAATTATCAAAGTTAATTGCTTACTTATCTCGTAACTTGGCGAAAGCTAAAATCTGAGTCGAGTCCCTCCGACAGGAAGTAAAACTCCTAAAACAGGGAGCTGACTCTAGATCTTTGACCAAGAAGGTTCAAGAAGGAACCTCTACTCAAGTTGAAAAGCTTGAGAAAGAGAATTCCTCCTTGAAAACTCAAGTCAAGGACCTTAGAGCGGCTTTAGAACGATTCACTTCGGGTTCCAAGGGTCTTGACATGATCCTTGGAAAACAGAAGTCTGTTCTAAATCGATCTGGGTCAGGGTATCGAACCAAGTCGTGACAAAGGTCATACTATGCTGTGTTGAACCAATCTAGACCCAAAGTTCAGGCATGGGTACCCAAACTTTGCCTGAACAACCAAGCTGGACCAGACCAATATTGGATCCCCAAGGACAAGATTCACATCTTGCCTAATCATTACCGTGGCTTTAATCCAGGGGGAGCCAATTTAGAAACAATTTTTATAATTAGATAAATTCTTTTCTTAATTTGAATTGCATGCTTGATTGTTTATTTATTTTCTGCAAATTACTATGCTTGGACCTAGGACTGGTTAGAATAAAGACTAAAACGATTTAACAAAAATTTGAACAATATAGTATTGGGTGGAGGTGAGATGATAGTACGTTAGGGAAGCCATTTTGGTGGAGCTAGCCGAATCTACCGATCCAAGACCCAAACTAGTTAGACCAAAATCTTTCAAGGAGTAACTTGAAGATGGATTTTCAATAAAAGGCTTTGTCAAGGATAGGGTTGATGATCCAATAAGGCTATGGCCAATGAAGGTCTAGTGCCTCGCTAAGACCTGGAAGCCGATTATTGAAAACCAAATTCACTTTACTATTGTCAGGTTTGAATCTAACACAAATTTCAATTAATCTTAGATTCAACCACTTTTTAAATAAGTTAAACTGTTTTCAAAATTAATTCAATTTTTTAAAATTAATCATATTTTTTTTAAATAAAATCTTTACTTCTGTTAAAACCTGTCTCACAAAATCCATAAGGTTAACTTGATTGATAACTCTAGATTGGGTGAGATAGACTAGGTTGTGAAATCAATTTAAGCTATCCTTAATTCTAATTGGATCCAAATCAGTAAATACTTTATGTGTAGGAACATAAAGATTTGGACCAATGGATGTTGGATAGCGGATGCTCCAGACACATGACTGGAGACAAATTGAAATTCACCAAACTCAAGTTCAAGAACCTAGGCTCAGTAGCATTCGGCAATAATGCTACACTCAAAGTTATTGGGTTAGGTAACATTGAACTCAAATTTGATTTTTTAATTAAAAAGGTCTCTTGGTTGAAACTTTAAATTTAATTTGCTTAGTATAAGTCAATTATGTGATACTGGCTATGTAGTTACCTTTACCAACTCTAACTGCCTGATTAGAAATCTGCTAGACTCAGAAGTCATGCTTAAGGGCACTAGGAAAAATAACGTTTACACTATAAGTTTACACTTAGTACCTAAATGCCTCTTAACTCAATTAGAAGAATCAACCCTCTGGCATAGGAGATTAGGTCACACTAATCTAAGACTAATTTCAAAAATCACCAAACTTGGTCTAATTAAAGGAATACCAAAAATTAAGAACTATGAAAACACAACATGTAATTCATGCAACCAAGGTAAACAAACCAAGTCTAATCACAAGTCAATTCAATCAGATCTAACTCAAACCACGCTTGAGCTCCTGCACCTTGACCTATTTGATTCACATGGAGCCAAGTCACTAAGCATAAACCGGTACTGCTTAGTCATTATCGATGACTATTCTAGGTTCACTTGGGTTAGGTTCCTAAAGACTAAGGATGAAACCCTAAACCTGTTTATTGATTCTTGAAGAATAAGAATGAATTGTAAGTTGTGGAAATTTTTGTAGCACCCAAATCACCCTATGAAGTTTCGGCCACCCTCCCCTTTTCATGGTTAGGATTAGATCTAACCCTCCAAGCATGCTTATTATGATTCCCTAAAATACAATGGAGGTTAATTGTGAGTTATATGAATTTTCCATGGACTTGTGACTCCTCTAGGGTTTTGGCCAAAGACCCCTTTCCATGCTAGGAATTAGGGTTAGCCCCAATCATGTGTTCTAATGGCTTCCTATGGCATTGTATGTATTGTATGAGCATTACTTTAGTTATGGTACCTCACATGTTGCTTGAATAATGGGACTTTCATTTACAAACTTTCGGCCAAGCACCTAAGTCTAAGGTTTAGGTTAGGCTAAGGTTTCAAGTGTACTTGTTTATGGCTCCTTATGATATAAATATATGTTCAAGCATGTTGTATGAATTTTATGGTACCTAAACCCTAACTTTATGTGCTATGCATCATGACCTTGTACGCTTATGTTATGTGCCATGTTTTAGTAGGTTTTATTTATGGATGTTTTAAACCATATACCATGAACACATGTGTTGTGAAGTAGACATCATGTTTATGTAGAATTATGTATGTGTTATGTTAAATGCCTTGAACATAAGTATTATGATATATATATTATGGATATGTAGACCTACGCATATTTTATGTTGAATGTCATGAACCTATGTAGTATGTATCATGTTCATATGAATCCTACCCATGCATGATTTATGATAGATACCATGATCATGTATGCTATGTGATATGTACCATGTATGTAAAAACTTATCTATACATGCTTACCTTATGTACCATGATCATGCATGCTTTATGAACTAAGATGATGTTTATGCCTTTAAGGCATAATTATGTATGTATGTCATGCCTTATGAATGAAGATGATGTTCATGCCTCTAAGGCATAATGATGTGTGAATGACATACCTTATGAATCAAGTCTATGTTTGTGCCTTTAAGGCATAATGATATTATGCATTAACTATGAATGATGAAATGCTAAGTATGCTTTATACCATGCTTCAAGTATTATGATCATGTTTATGTCTTTAATTATGGTATGTAAGTTCTATGAATGATGAAATGCCAAGAGCATTTCTTATGATGTAAAAAGAAGCATGTGAAGCTATTTTACTTTATGGATGGGCTTGTACCGGACCCAAGTAAGGTCCAAGGGATGGGCTCCTTAGAAAGCCTCGGTGCTATGACAACCGTAGCTGTCCTCGGTTCTGGGACTACCGTAGCTATCCAACAGGGATGGGATCCTTAGAAAGCCTCGGTTCTGGACTACCGTAGCTGTCCCTAGGTTGAATGTAACCTAGTACCCTAGTAGGTCGAGACTAGCTACCTAGCATTTACTTAGGGATGCGCGCAAATGATGGATGTATGCGGTACAAACCGGGCCCCCCCCTTGATGTTGAGATTTATGTTTAAGTACTTATAATTATGATTTTCAAATAAGCATTCTTATGTTATGTGCATTTAATTCATGCATTCATTCATGTTATGCATCTATTCCATGTCAATTATTTTATATGCTTATGCTTTATGTCAAGAACTTCTCTATGTTAAGTATTTTATGTGCTTATATTTTATGTCAAGTACTTCTTATGCCATGAACTCTATGCACTTTCATTACATGTTAAGCACTTCTATATGATTATGTGTATTCATGTACATCTATATGCCTCCTCATGTCAAATGCTTTATGAATACCTTCTCATGATATGCTTTTGTTTTATGTTACACTCTTTATGTTACGCCCTTTCCATGATATGTGACGAATGGTTTTAGTGAGTAGGAAAGAGTCTTACTAAACCTATGTGCTTATAAGTTTTATTTTCTTATACCGCAGATCAAGCAAGAGGATACTAAGCTAAGGGAAGCAGCAGGAGGGACAAGTGTGTGTGTGTGTGTGTGTGGCAGTGACATGGCAAAAGAAAAAGAAAAAGATCCTATTACTCATAATCGTCATATGTCTTATATTTTGCATTGTCATCTTTAGTTTCATGCTATACTTTATGATGGATTTCCTAAAGAACAACTTACTAGGAAAATTTTATTACTTAGGTTGCTTATGAACAACTTATGTTAATTTCTATATCGTGCTTTATTGTTATGCTTATCATTTCTAAATTAGGATGTTAACATGCTATACCATGATGTGTTCGTTTAGAACAATATGTTGCTTTAAGCTTGATGGTAGGATAAGTTATGTTTAATGCAAGCATGTTCAAGAATGTTATGTCTCACATGCTATGTCTTATGTTACGACAATGCTAAGTTTACCAAGTAACCATGTTTAAGAATGATAGCTAAGATATGTCAATATGATTCAAGTTTTAATTTCATGGTTTAAACGCATATGTATGAAGTTTTAAATTATTCCGCTGTATTAAGATCTCCATATGTGTATATGTATGTTCGCGTAGCGCCGCCTTTCACCTACATCGTAAGGTGGGAAGGGCGGGCGTTACATTCGCAAATGGACTTAGCTTAGGCTCTAGCCCTAGAACTGCATGCACCAATAGATATAGAAGTCAGCATCTCGCAAGCACCTTAGGTCACTTTTGATTGATAACCTATACTGGGTTGAGCTACATAGGACTATGCCTTGATTCAAGATGCTTTAAGTCAGAGCATCAGCAGTAATTGGGGCAATAAATACCAATTAAACAGTAATCAGGTTAAGTTTCGAGCATAGAAAATCTATCTTGATCAGATCACTTAACTTGACTAACCCGAGTGAAAGCTACTATTTATAATAGTTAGTAAGTAGCTAACTGGGTTAGACAGGACCCGAAAAAGAAACTCTAAATTGATTTGGTCCAGTTTATATTTAGAATTGGTTCAATACATCACCTTACTTTTTATTACTCAGTTTTTTGCTATATTTTTTGTAACACCCGCTTTTTTTTCCTAAAGCGGCGTTATGTTAACATACTTAGGGCATGTAGACATCATAATGCAGCGGAAACCTTTAACTTACTCCTACATGCACTTACTACCATTTCTAGCACCATAACATGGGAACTTAGCGTAGTAACTTTATACTTAGCATCATATCATACTTAGCATCATGTCATTCGTAGCATCATGTCATACTTAGTATCATGTCATAGAGTCATACTTAAACACATAACAGTAAAGATAAAGTTCTATCATGAGACGAGCAACCATATTGCTCCTTGGCCAAGTCACTATCACACACATTCTTTGATGCCCTCCTGCTGCTTCCTTACTGTCCCCTTGCGTGATCTGCGGTATAAGGAAATAAGACTATAAGCACACAGGCTTAGTAAGACTCTTTCCTACTCACTAAAACCATTCATCATTCATTCATTAGCACATAAGCCATTACATACTTAGTGCTTTACATACTTAGTGCTTTACTTAGGACATAAGCCTTTTCATCACTTAGCATACATTCGTCATGGCATAAACATAACATCATCATCTTCATAGCATAGCATAAACATAACCATAAACCTTCATGGCATGGCACAATACTTGGCGTAGACATAAACATCGTAACATTTATAGCATGGCATAGTGCTTGGCATAGACATAGACATAACAAACATAACTTCATAAACATTCTTAGCACGAACCTAAATAAAATCATGGCATCCTATCTCAGTATAACATAGTTAAAACATGACATCATAAATTGGTATGGACATCATTAAAATCATGACATTCTAACTTAGCATAAACATAATTAAATCATGGCATTCTAAACTAGCATGAACATAAATCCAATCATGGCATTCTATCTTAGCATAAATATAATTAAATCATGGCATTCTAAACTAGCATGAACATAAATCCAATCATGGCATTCTATCTTAGCATAAACATAATTAAATCATGACATCCTAACCTAGCATGAACATAAATCAAATCATGGCATTCTAACTTAGCATAAACATAATTAAATCATGGCATCCTAAACTAACATGAACATAAATAAAATCATGGCATTCTAAATTAGCATAAACACAATCAAATCATGGCATCATATAGTAACATGAGCATAAACAAAATCATTTGCATAAACATATCTTGCATAAACTTACTTTGCATAAACTTACTTTGCATAATATTCTTATCATAATTATAATGCATAACATGGATGGATGCATGAGGCAATTGCATATATATATATATAAGGATGCTTAACCTTTTAAAACATACTTTTAATGCTTAAACATATTCATCATATCATTGGGCCCTGGCTTATACCACATACATACATCATAAGCGCGCATCCCTAAGTAAATACGAGGTAGCTAGCCTCGACCTACTAGAGTAAGGACAGCATAGTCGGTAGTCCCTGAACCGAGGCGTTCTTAAGGTGCCCATCCCTGTTGCACAGCTACGGTAGTGCCAGAACCGTGGACAGCATAGTCGGTAGTCCAGAACCGGGGCGTTCTTAAGGTGCCCATCCCTTGGACCCATACTTCGGTCCGGTACAAGCTCATCCATAAAGTAAAATACCTTACATGCTTCATTATTCATAAGACATTCATGGCATCTTTAACATAACATAACTTGTTACGGCTCGGCCCGTCTACCGGCCCATTTACTGGTCCTCACGACCGTCATACCGTCAACCATCGACCGTGCCGTTTAGCATATTTATGCCTTAAAGACATAAGCATCATCTTTCATTCATAACATGGCATAGGTACACATTATTCATAAGCATGGCATACATACATATCATTCATAAGACATGACATTCATGCATATCATTCATAAGACATGGCATTCATACATATCATTCATAAATCATGGCATTCATACATATCATTCATAAATCATGGAACATGTCTTAAAAATTCATGACCTAATCATATAAATCTTGACATATAACTAATGGTTTGGTTAACATGAAACTCTTTCATTTTACTTAAGGACCCTTTGATCCCATACTTAAGGCCAACCCTAATCCTTTAGCCCTAATCCTCCTCTTGGCCGAAACTTCAAGGCCATGGGGGTATGGGAAAATTTCCATTAAACCCCAAAACAATTGCTTAAACACCAATCATACCTTACCATAGGGCCATTGGGACCCTTACTTGGAATAAGTCCTAACTTTTCCCCCCTTTAGGGTACTTGGCCGAAACCCATGGGGCCTAAAACCTTGTGGCCGAAACCCATAGAGTCTCTAGGGTATTGATGTTGTTTCTTTCATGTTGGCCGAAACCCTAGGGTGTCCTAGGGTACTCCAAAAATTCTCAAAAATTGTACTTAATCCCTAGACATCATAAGAGTTCATTAAACATCTTGTCAAGATTTTTAGCACCATTAAGAACCCTGAAACCTAGTGGCCAAAACCCATAGGGTCTCTAGGGTACTTGGTTTTGTCTCTTTCAACATAAGGGTACTTAGGGTACCCCAAAAATTCCCAAAAATTCCATTTAACCTCTAAACATCATAAGGGAATATTAAACAATATTATAAAGATTTTTGGCATAATTATAGACTCCTAAAACATTGTGGCCGAAACCCTTGACCTTGGGTTCTTGGTTTTTTTCTTCTTTTCAACATCAAATCCAAAAACTCTCAATATATCATGCTAAAAATTGTGGAAATCATAAGGAACTATTATATCACAGGTGAGAGAGTCTTACCTTGGGTTTCTTGATTTTTCGAACCTTGAAAGGGAAGAAGATTGCAAAATCTTTGGATCCTTGCCTCCTTATCCTTGTATCCTTGGAAAACCCTTAGATCTTGGAGATAAGACCTCATGTGGAGCTTTTTCCAAGGGGAAACCCTTCCTTGGGTATTCGGCTAGGATGAGGGGAGGAAGAGTTTCAAAAATGCAAGGAAATGGGAAGAAGAGGTAACTCCCAAACCCTCTATTTATCATCCATTAAGGAGGCAAATGAAGAGTCTCTCCATGACCCTTCATCTTCTTCTATGCCTTAACCTATATCCACTTCATTCCCTCCTAACAATACCTTGCTAGGTGAGTTGGTTAGTGCATACATGGTTGTACAAGAGGTCCAAGGTTCAATCCTTGGCTCATGCACCTTTATTTTTATTTTATTTTTATTTCATTTATTTTATTATTTTTATTTTTCCTAAATTCCGAAAATCCCCCTAAAATCACCCATAATTGTGCTAATATTCCTAAATAAAATTCTTTTATATTTATATTAATTTTATCTAATTAATACCCATTTTTGGAGCCCATTTAAAGCTCATTAGTACCTAATTTCTCCATTAAACTAGGAAAATTAGGCTAAGACTTACCCGTAATCATGCTAATATGCCTAATTAAATCCTATTTATATTTATACTAATTATTACCTAAATCCACCTATAATTAGGATACCAAAAAGCTCACATAAGGCCCATTAATACTTAGTTTTCTCAATTTAAATGAGAAAACATGGATTTTCTAGGCCAAAGTTCGTATTAATACCTCTAGGTTCCTCAGAAAATTATCTAGGCATGCTCAATATTTTAAAGAAAATATTAAGAGAATTTTCCGGGTCGTTACATTTTTTTTGATATATGGCAAAGGGGGAGAGATTAGAAAAGGAGAGAAAAGAAGGAGAAAAGAAGGTTTTAAAATTTAAATTTTTTCAAGTTAAATTTTTTTTCAAAATTTATTATTTCCTTTTTCAAAAAGTAAAGTAATTCAAAATCATTTTGGAAAATTTTCTAACTTCAAAATCATTTTGGAAAATGTTCTAACTTCAAAATTAGTTTGGAAAAATTTTCTATGTATTAAAAACTGCAAAATGCTTTTTCAAAATTTTTTAAGTATTAAAAACTGCAAAATGCTTTTTGAAAACTTTCTAAGTACTAAAACTGTAAAATTCTGCTTGAAAATTTTCTAAGTGTTAAAACTTCAAAATCAGTATAGAAAATTTTCTAAGTGCAAAAACTAAATATTTTTATTAAGTTTGGATTTTTTTAAAAAATTTTCTACGTATTGAAAATCTTGAAAAAAATCATTTCATCTTATGATAGACAAGGACTTAGAAATGTTTTCAAAAACCCCACGTACTGTTGAAAAACTTAGGGGGAGAATTTCTTCCAGGGGAGGAAATTACGTACTTACTTACATGCTTCATTAACTTAACTTTTTGAACCATGTTGCCATAAATCATAAAGGGGGAGATTGTTGGTGCAGGCAGCACCTAAGTCAAACCTGGGTTTTGATAATGGCAAAGGTTCAGAAGTTAAGATGTTATTGTGATATAACTTATTCACTGAGTGTGCAGGAAGAAGTCCTAGGTACACTAGGCAAGAAGTCCTGACCGGAAGTTGGGCAAAGAAGTCCTGGTCAAGGACTGGGCAAGAAGACCTGACTGGATGTCGGGCAAAGAAGTCCTGGTCGAGGACTGAACACGAAGTCCTGGCAAGGAGCTGGGCACCGAAGACCTAACCGGAAGTTGGGCAAGAAGACCTGACCGGAAGTTGGGCACGAAGACCTGGTCAGGTGGATTGGGCAAATGTCTAACCGGAGGAGCCGGTTAGTAAAAGGTAAACTCTCCTAAGAGGAGTAGGTGAGGACGCATTCCCTGTTGAGGGAACAGTAGGCGTCGGTTCGACCTAGGGTTCCATATGGGAGACCCGAAGTCAGAACCAAGACAGCTACGGATGTAATTAATACTTGTTATGTCTTTTAGGACTAGCCTAAGTTGCAGGGTCGAAGGATTGGTCGTCTGCAAGTGAGGTACTTCACTGGGTCTAGGCGTCCGAATGGAGACAGGCGCCCGTATGGATACGGGCGCCCAAGAGTGAAGGCAAAACCCAAAACATAGCTACGAAGCCTCTGGACCAAGCCGGATCAGGCGCCCGTGAGGTCACGGGTGCCCCCATCAGCTCAGGCGCTCAAGTTGGGGAGGATAAGCGTTGACCGAGCCCGCGGATAAGGATTCGCGGATCGAAGGGCACGTGTCAGGGCCCCCAACATTACAGGCGCCCGTATGAGCACTATAAAAGGGGCTCGACCCCAAGGCTTCAACATCACTTTTTCTCAATGCTCCAAAGCTTTTCGTTCAAGTGCTACGCCCCGGCAAACTCCGACTTCGTGATCCCAGCGCCGATGATGACCCTCTGCTCCGAAATTCGATCCACATCGGGCGTCGGTAACGAAAAGTATAACAATTTTAATTTCCTGAAATACTCCTGTACTTAACTTGTAAATCTTTTTGCGTGATTATAGTATTACCCAAAGTAAATGGTCAAGGACCGTGGGCCTTGGAGTAGGAGCCGACCGCGACTCCGAACCAAGTAAAAAATAGACTTGTGTTCTTGTGCATTTAATTTCTTTCCGCTGCGTATCTGCTCTATCTTAATCCGAAAAGCTTTTAACGATATTCACCCTCCCTCTATCATTTTCTCCGATCCAACAGGATCTTCCCAAGGTAGCCCCGAAAGTCTAACCGCCAGGCCCGTAGTTGATCCTTTGTGGGACCCATGTGTGCTCCTTTCTCCATTGAATGTTTGCAGATGTCGAATCATCGTCTCCAGACCCCAACCAATCCATTGAATTGACATTCGCAAATTCTCAAGCACCACAGGGGCCTGCCAATCGACGGTGACAAAAAAGACGCGACACTTCAGGATTGACGTCTATTACTGCGTCTGCCATGCCCTCATTAAATGCGGAGAAGCAACCCTCTCTATAAAGGCGGGTACCAACGCGTTGTTTCTCCTCCATTTTTCTTTCCCCTTCTCCTGGATCAGGAACGAAACAAAGGTCGCTTCATGGAGGGGAAATCGGCGAGGGTTGAGAGAGGAGAGGTTCGCCCCCCAGAGGGGTGTGAAGCCACTTCAATGTTAGTAGGAGCCCTAGAGCTAATTATGTGATGATTGGCTGGGGACATTTTTGTATCATATTCTATCATTAATAAAGGCATATTTGGTTATTATACATACTTTGTATTTGTGCCAAATAACTAAGTATAATAATGTTTTTGGGTAGTAGGTTCTTATCTACATTATATCATTTGGTTGAATCGATAGTGAGATAATGTAGAGAACACTACTCTAAATCATTCCTAGTCAAGTATTAATATTCAAGGACAATATTAATACATGGAGACTATCATGTAGGTCAACTGATGACTTGAGCTCACAAGTCATGGATATGTGATATCAAGTTGACACATGGGTATACATTGGAGAATGTGTACTGAATGACCCGCCATGAGAAAGTTTCATAGATTGTCATATGAGTGTCATAAACTTTCTCATGTGACTATTGGTATGAATAGTCCTTAGATCTGAATTCACTACGGTTCCTTACATAAGGAGTTATGTACTTTGGTATCGTCAAACGTCACCCGTAACAGGGTGGACTATTGTGACGCCCGCCCTTATATCTACTCTCGGGGCGGGGTCACGTACTAACATCCGTATAAAATTTTTTCTTCTTAAAGTACTAATAACAAAGTACTAAGCATGCTTGTTCAAAACTAACCTATAACATGATAGGTTCAACTCATAATATAATCAAGTATATAAGTAATCCAAGTGTAACATTCATTACTAAAGAAATGTTAACATAAGCATAATATTGTAGATATGAAGATCTTTATTTCCCGAGCCACCACCCCACACATCTTCAGCCCACCTGCCTCTTCCTCTAGTTTAAGTGTCCATTACCTTTATCTGCAGCATAAGACAACACATAAACTAGTAAGCACAAATGCTTAGTAAGGATCCTGTCCTACTCGCAAAATCCATACGAAAGCATACAACATGTACACATAACAAGACATAAGCATGAGTTCATCATAGCATACTAAACATTAAAGTTTCTAAGCATGCAGCATAAAGTATGGAATGCATATACATACGGATGCTTAACTTTTAAAATCATACTTTTAAATACTTAAACATCATCATATCATCATTGGGGGTCCCCGGCTTGTACCACATACATACATTATAAGCGCGCATCCCTAAGTAGATACGAGGTAGCGAGCCCCGACCTACTAGGGTAAGGACAGCTACGGTAGTCCCAGAACCGAGGCGTTCTTAAGGTGCCCATCCCTGTTGCACAGCTACGGTAGTGCCAGAACCGTGGACAGCATAGTCGGTAGTCCAGAACCGGGGCGTTCTTAAGGTGCCCATCCCTTGGACCCATACTTCGGTCCGGTACAAGCCCATTCATAAAGTAAAATAGCATACATGGATTTTATCATATCATAAGCATAGTACATTCTTGTTTCTTACTAGGTCCGTTCATAGTCCGTCGACCTAGGAGTTGCATAGCACATTCTTATCATATCATAAGCATGCCATCATAACCTATCACATCATTGTCATATCATGAGCATGGCATGCCTCTTATCTTATCATGAAGAGTGCTCTTAGTCCCGACTTACAGGGAAGCATCTCTTAGGCATTTCATCATACATAAGCCATGCATTTCATAAGGGTGCCCTATGGGCTATAATGCATGCTCATACATAGATCATAATTCAACCCCTTAAACATATCTTATATATGACAAGGTTGATCACATAAATTATATTCATATCATAGGAAGTGGTAGCATGCTTCATGGGTAAATCAAATGGTTCCTAACCCTAAAACTAGGGTCTTGGCCGAAACTCAAGGGTAGGTGTAGATTAGGTTTTTGACATCAAAACATCCCCTACCAACATCCCACATATATATATATATATATATATATCATGTATCATACTATAGCATGCACCATGGGAGAAAATCAAGCAACCCTAACCCTAATCTAGGGTTGGCCAAATGTCATCACTAGGGAAGTCCAAGTTTTCCAATCAAGCATTCCATTTGTTCATCACATGCATTCACATATTACCTCACTAACATAATCATATCACATAAGATAATTTAAGCTTTATAAACCTAATATTTCATGCTTGGCCGAATATCACACATGCTAGGGACATTTAGTTTCCAATCATTGTTCCATTTAAACATCACTTGCACATACATACCATCATAGCAATCCTAAGTATATCTCATAGGGTACATCCCATACAATCATCACATATCATATATAGCATGCATCATGGGAATAAAGCCAAGCAACCCTAAACCCTAACCTAGGGTGGCCGAAACTTGTAGGATGGCTAGGCTAGGTTTTTGACTTCAAATATCCACACAAGCATTTACACAAACACCTTACCTATACTATTAAGCATGGATATATCATAAGGAAAATCATACAACCTTAAACCCTCATCCACCTAGGGTTGGCCGAAACTTGTAGGGTAGGGTAGGCTAGGTTTTTGACATCCAATCTTCACACAAACATTTACACAAATACTTTATCTACACTACTAATCATGGACACATCATAGGATAGCAAGCAACCCAAAAAGCCTAACCTTTCTCCTCTTGGCCGAAACTTGTAGGGTGGATAACCCTACTTTTCCTTATCACAACATGATGGGAAATCATCATACATATGTACCCTAAGTCCCAAAGGTCTCCTCATGCATCAAAAAGTAGCCAAGGCCTCCCCTTAAGGGGGTGGCCGAAACTTACCTAAAGGGAAGACTCCCTTTTTCCAAAAGCAAAACATGAAGAATACATACAATAACCATTACACTGCAGGCGAGGGGATACTTACATCCTTTCGCTTGAGATTCTACTTCTTTAAGTCCCTTAGGGTACCCTTGGTTGAAGGAGAAGTGAAGGTTCCTCTTATTCTTTCTTCTCTAGACTCCTTGGCCCTAATAGAGGGCAAGAGCCTTCTTCCTTCCAATCCCCTAGGGTTAGAACCCTAGGGAGCACTTTTCAAAAAATGGAAAAGAGGAGAGGAGAAGAAGGAATTTCGGTGGGGAAGAGAAAAGGAAGAAGAAGAGGAAGTTACTCACACCTCTTCCCTCTCTTATTTATACTTTTCTCATGAAAAGACATGTCTCTTCCCTATTACCCGCTTAACAAGAATGTTTCTTATTCCCTCAACAAGAAACAATGCTTGGTGTAGTGGTTAAGACATGGAGAGTGTAACTAGGAGGTTTAAGGTTCAATCCTTGCTTCCTCCCTTCTACCTTTTTTTTTTTATCAAAATTTGCACTAATCCATATCAAAGCCCTTTAAGCCAAGCCTATCATGAAATTTCATAATATTAATAATATTTCATGAATTCATATTATTTCATAATACTAATAATATTTCATGAATTCATATTATTTCATAATACTAATAACATTTCATGATATTCATAATATTTCATAATATTAATAATATTTCATGAATTCATATCATTTCATAATATTAATAATATTTCATGAATTCATATTATTTCATAATATTTCATAAATATTATTTCATAATATTTTTATTATTTCATATTCATGAATCCATAATATTTCATGATAATAATTCATGAATTCCATAATATTTTATATTCATGAATCCATAATATTTCATGATAATATTTCATGAATTCCATAATATTTCATATTCATGAATCCATAATATTTCATGATAATATTTCATGATCTTCCATAATAATATTTCATGAATTTCATGATATTTCATAACATTCTATATGGGAAATCAAGCATAGATTCCCTATAAATTTTCCTGAATTCATAACATTATTTACATAATATTTTCCATGAATCCAAAATATTATTCACATAATATTTCATAATGAATTCACAATATTATTCACATAATATTTCATAATGAATTCACAATATTATTCACATAATATTTCATAATGAATTCACAATATTATTCATGGTGAAATTTTGGGGTGTTACAACTATAAAGGCGATCACTGGGTATGTAATAAATTATACGGAGGGATATGAGTGATGTAGATGGGATCAATCCCTCTCATATGACGGGAGTGATATCTGTGGGCCCCTTGATCGAGTAGGACTGCTAAAACGCATGGCTATGCTCAAATGAGTCAATATGAGATATTGAGCTCATTTGTTTGAGTGAGTCTACTCGGGGATCAAGAAACACAAGATTGATTGAGGATGACACGGTCTATGCCTCATTGATCAATCTAGATATCAAGGATAGAAGGACAAGGTCATACATTGTCATAGTCACGGAGGTTAAGTCAGATCTCGACTTTGTTGTTACTTGGGTAGCATTGATGCATTGCTAGATGCCGCTCATTGCTTTTGTGTCTAAATTAGTTTAGACACATTGCCAATGTTAAGAGAGTCTATTGGGTCACACACTAAGAACATGATGCTTCAGAGATTAATTGATCTTGATTTGGCTAAGATTTAATTGGAATTGGATTAATTGAGTTAGACTCAAGTGAATCCAATTGGATTATGGATTGAGATCTAATTTGAGTTAAACTCATTTAGATTAGACTCAACCACATTTGGATAAAATATTAATTCATTAAAATGTTGAATGAATTAATAAGAGAGGAAGATGGAGAGTTTCTCACCATTAGAGTGTTACATGAAAAGTTAGAGAGTTACATTAAAATGTTTAATAAAGGGAAATTTAAAAGGCATAAACTCCTCATGATATGAGTATAAAAGAGTTTTTCCCTTGTCATTTGGATGGCAACTTCTCATTTTCTTTCCCCTCTTCCTTCTCTTCACCATCTTGGCCGAAACCCACATCTTGGGTTCTTGGTGTTTTGTGAACTACCTCAAGTTGCTAGCACAACTAAGGTAGTTCTTCTCCAAAGTAGAGATATCATGTTCATGTGGATATGAATAGAGGCACGGACACTTGAACATGCAAGAGATCCGGCGGCGCTTGGACGAGCGGGATAAACGTAAGGGCACGCTCCAAAGGTATACGCTTTAGATAGATCTATTAGATAGATGATTTCGTATGAGTTTTTCTTTCGCATGGTCGCTCGAGGGATCTTGTTTCCGCTGCATTTTTGTGTTTATGTCACCTGAAGATCCCAACATCCAACACAGGCGAAGTCAAGCACTCTCAGAACTCCCTGCGATGATTACGACGCGGTGGTCCATTCTCCTTCGTTTTTCCTTGCGGCAAGTGCTTTCGGAATTGCTGGAAAGCATAGCGGAGATGATGTTGCGCTTCACCCTGGAGAGTGGGGTGGAGATGGAACCACATGTTTCACTGAGGAGTCCAGAAGAGACATCATATACTCTGTTGGGGAGCATAGCGAAGATGACATCATTTGTTTCCCCCGAGAGCATCTCCTGATGGTTCATCTTCTGCCCCTCCTTGGGTGGACAATGTCTCCTGGTGGTTCGTCTCCTGCCCATCTCAAATGCCTTCCTCTTCCGGACTGCTCGTTTCCCTGAGTTTTGGGCATCGGATGGAGTCGGTCGGGCATGGAGTATGCTGTCATCCGGGGGGAGTTGCAGTTGCTGCTTCCTCTCCTCTCCCCTTTGCATTTTTTAATTCCTCTTAAATGCGAGTTGACAGTAACAGGTACTCAGGGCCTCTTGAATGGAACTGTTTCGTCCATGTGTATCCCAACTTGTTCCCATATGTCGAAGGTTATGAGGATGGATCGGTTGTTTCTCATAACCTGTTATCTTTGATGCGTAAGTGCTTTTAACAATAATCGGATGTCCTGCTTGTGCCTTTTGTCTGTTAGGTTGTGTTAACCTTTCGTCTGCAAGTCTCCTCCCATTTTTTGTTAGAGGTCGTAGGGACGGTAGGGATCTTGGTCGGGCGTCCGATGCACCTTGACCAAGCCTATGTACCCCGGGCCTGCGCAGCATCGTGAGGTATTAGGGTTTTGATTCTTGGTTGGGCATCCGTAGCACCCAGACCAAGCATAAGTACCTCGGGCATCAGTAGCACCGCGAGGTATTAGGGTTTTGATTCTTAGTTGGGCATTTGTAACACCCAGACTAAGCCTAAATACCCCGGACAACCGTAACACCACGAGGTATTAGGGTTTTGGTTTCTTGGTTGGGAGTCCGTAGCGGCCAGATCAAGCCTAAGTACCTCGGGCATCCGCAACACCGCTAGGTATTAGGGTTTTGGTTTCTTGGTTGGGAGTCCGTAGCGCCCAGACCAAGCCTAAGTACCTCGAGCATCCGCAACACCGCGAGGCATTAGGGTTTTGGTTTCTTGGTTAGGAGTCCGTAGCGCCCAGACCAAGCCTAAGTACCTCGGGCATCTGTAGCACCGCGAGGCATTAGGATTTTGATTTCTTGGTTGGGAGCCTGTAGCACCCAGACCAAGCCTAAGTACCTCGGGCATCGGCATCACTCGCGAGGTATTAGGGTTTTGATTTCTTGGTAGGGCATCCACAGCACCGCGAGGTATTAGGGTTTTGATTTCTTGGTTGGGAGTCCATAGCACCGCGAGGCATTAGGGTTTTGAATTCTTGGTTGGGAGTCCGTAGCACCCAGACCATGCCTAAGTACCCCGGGCATCCGCAGAACCGCGAGGTATTAGGGTTTTGATTTCTTGGTTGGGAGTCCGTAGCACCCAGACTAAGCCTAAGTGTTGGATCGATAATAATGATAGAGGAGGGGGGGGGGTGAATATCGTAAAGCGTTTTCGGATTCGTAAAGAGAATGCACAGCGGAAAAATTAACACGAAAAACCAAACTCGAACACAGGGATTTACTTGGTTCGGAGTCGCGGTCGGCTCCTACTCCAAGACCCAGGGTCGTTGACCGTTTACTGCGGGCAATTCTATATGTGTGCAAAAAGGTTTACAAACAGATATTACAATTGTAGTACAGTAAACTTAAAAGGACAGCTCTTCGTTACCGACGTCCAGTGTGGAATGTATCATGGAGCGGAGGGACGTCGTCGGCGCTTGTATCTCGAGTTGGGAAGTTTCCAGAGTAGAGCGCTTGAGTAGAAGAGCGTATTGGCGTTGGAAGCAGTTGTTATCGAAGCCTTGGGGTCGAGGGGCTTTTTATAGCCTCCTAAGGCGCCCTGAACGTTGGGGGCGCCCCCCATGTGTCAGTCGATCCGGACATGTCTCGGTCAGCCGTTATCACTTCAGGATCGGGCTGAGGTTTGACCGGGGGTGCCCGGGACGCAGGGGGCACCCGAGTTGACTCTCTCCGCTGGCTTCTCGCTGGCTTGACTCTATCCGCTTCGTTGGCTTGAGCCCGGGGTGCCCGAGGCATCAGGGGTGCCCGGGAGCATGGGGGCGCCCCCCAGTGAGCTTCTGAAGCATTTTTTTGCTTAACTTGTTTTGCCTTGACCTTGGGGGCACCCGGGACACTAGGGTCGCCCTGCCCAGCTGCTTGCCCCTCTCCTTTGGGGCGTTCTAAGCTGCAGACACACATTCCTTCAGTCCTGCATCCAAGGTTAGTCCAAAACAACACAAAGCAATAAAATATTAGGTTTATACAGCCTTAGCTATCTTGGTTCTGACTTTGGGTCTCCAAAATGGAGCCCTAGGTCGAACCGACACCTACTGTTCCCTTGACGGGGAACGCGTCCTCACCTACTCCTCTCAGGAGAATTTACCTGTTGCCAACCGGCTCCTCCGGTTGAACTTTTGCCCAGCAGTCCTTCGCCAGGTGCCCAATAGTCCTTCGCCAGGTCTTCGTTTCTAAGTAGTCCTTCGCCTGGTGCCTAGCTATCCTTCGCTAGGGCTTCAGTTCCAAGCAGTCCTTCGCCTGGTGCCTAGCAGTCCTTCGTTAGGTCTTTGACTCCTAACAGACCTTCGCTAGGTGCCTAGCAGTCCTTCGCTGGGTCTTAGGATTCCGATGCCTAGCAGTCCTTCGCTAGGTGCCTAGTATGTTGGACCGGTGCCGTCGATAGAGGGGGGGTGAATATCGATCGTAAATCTTTCGTTGAAAACTTCGTAAAGCGTTTGTTCGTTCTAGACTTAAAACGTTAGTGCAGCGGAAAATAGAAAAACAAAGAACAGAACAAAACACAGATTACTCGTGGGATTTATTTACTTGGTTCCCGACCCCCCTGGGTCAGTACGTCCAAGACCTATGTACTCGGCGTGAGTCCACTATTGGTCTCCTTTCCGGAATTTCCGAAGACGGAGAAACCCATCTTACAGTACAATAATTGCAATCACAAATATAGAAAATTAACTGCAGTATAATTAAAGCAAACAGAACAGAACAAGTATGAAGCTCGACCAATCTGGATCTCCGAAGTGCCGCACACTTCCTCCTGGAGCCTCCCGGTCGTAGAGCCTCGTCTTAGTGCGTTGTCATCCATCATAGTGCTCAGAATCGCTCTTGGAAGTTGTGTCTGAAGCAGAGGGGTCGAAGCCCCTTATATAGGCCTCCTGGGGGCGCCCTGGACGCTGGGGGTGCCCCGATAAACCCGGTCAAACTTTATCCCCACGTCGACCTCGCCGCAGCTGATAAAACCTTTGACCAAGGCACCCCGGACCTCCTGGGTGCCCTCATGAGGGCTTATCTATGTTTCAGACTCGAAACAGCAAAAACAACTTTGATCCTGGGCGCCCCGCTTAAGCCTATTCTGCCTAACACACCAAACTGCCATTTTGCTTCATTGGCTTGGGCGCCCCCAACACTGGGGGCACCCTGGATGCATGGGGGCGCCCCCAACACTGGGGGCGCCCTTCTTCAGGGCTTTCAACAGGTTGCTTTGTCTTCCGATCTTGGTACCTGTAAGATACACAAACACAAAGCACATATACATATAATATTAGCCTTAACGATTTGGTTCGGACTTCGGATCTCCATGAAACCCTAGGTCGAACCGGCGCAAGTTCTCACCCCCGAGAACGCGTCTTCCACCTACTCCTTTCAGGAGACGATTGCCACCCAGTCCTTCGGGTGGACTTTTGCTTAGCCTCCGATTACTCTGGATCTCGAGACGCCCGAACCCCGACCCGTCTCTACTCCTGCCCTTAGTCATGGCTCAGCTAAGTTGCTCAGTCCCTTGGACCAAGACTTCATTACCTAGCAATCCTTCGCCAGGTGCCTAGCAGTCCTTCGCCAGGTCTTCATTCCCTAGCAGCCCTTTGCTAGGTGCCTAGCAGTCCTTCGCTAGGTCTTCTATGCCTAGCAGCCCTTCGCTAGGTCTTCTATGCCTAGCATCCCTTCGCTAGGTGCCTAGCAGCCCTTCGCTAGGTCTTCTATGCCTAGCAGCCCTTCGCTAGGTGCCTAGCAGCCCTTCGCTAGGTCTTAGGGTTTCGATGCCTAGCAGCCCTTCGCTAGGTGCCCAGTCATCCCTTCGCCGGGTCTTAGGGTTTCGATGCCTAGGTTAACTAGGACTTTTCTTCAACATAGGTTACTTCTCCTTTGCTCCCCTTTGTCTGTTTAATATATCACTGACTTAAGTATATTGTCAAACATTAAAACACTTAAAGAGGAACATCATTGATGCAACTTGCACCAACAATCTCTCCCTTTTTGATGTTTGACAATAACTTAAGTTAGATTGGTTGAAGGGGCTAACTTACTATCCTTGGGATAAAAAACCAAAAAAAATGTAAGTTTTGAAACTATATTTTTGATTTTTGGGAGAAAATTTTTCTAACTTAAGCACACCTCTCCCCCTTTGTCATACATAAAAAAACTTTAAGAAAATACTTGCACCAACAATGAATACTTTTAGTTCTTTTTGAACATACTTAGTGCAGAATTTTTGAAAGCATGTCATTTTGAATGGTATTTTGCATAATTTTGAAAAAGATGTTATGTACTTTTGACAGATTATGTAATTTTTGAAAAACATAAGTACCTTTGAAAAATGTATTGAATTTTTTGAAAAATTAAGTACTTTTGGAAAAATGCATAATTTTTGAAAGAATGCTAATTTGGAAAATATAAGTATTATGCATATTTTGCAAGTACTAACTATTTTTGAAAAAGATGAGAATTTGAAAAATATAAGTAAATTTTTGAAACACAATACTTTACTTAATTTGGTTTATCTTCCAGTCTGACACCATCCTAGGAAACCTTGTTAACCACAAGGATATTTCCTAAGTGTCCTGGAAATTTCCTAAGTGTCCTGGATATTTCCTAGGAAACCTTTGTCATACATCAAAAAGAACCCAATAATTACCCAATTATTATTTCTTAACATCCCCAATGACCCTAAACACAGTGTACTAGGCCTCGATACACTGGTTCCTTGTCATTTGGACTCCAAACCAGCTGCTGATACACAAATCAGCCTCTGGCAGTTGACTGGCAACAGTGTCAGTCGACTGATACGCCTAAAAT
Source organism: Boesenbergia rotunda (assembly GCA_024364735.1). Classification (NCBI taxonomy): domain Eukaryota; kingdom Viridiplantae; phylum Streptophyta; class Magnoliopsida; order Zingiberales; family Zingiberaceae; genus Boesenbergia; species Boesenbergia rotunda. The sequence continues at coordinate 102,730 of JAGFNQ010005454.1, read as the reverse complement.
CTGATTTTCTGTCCAAATTTCAGAAACGCGCCAGAAATTCCATAAATTTTCAAAAATTTCCAAACTTCGTGGACAACTTTGTGGAACCTATACCTACTTGGGAAAAATACATCTACCCATGTATCTATCACCATTCCCAAGTTTGACACAAAATCCAAAAATTTCAAAATTAAAATCAAGGCAACTAGGAGGCAACCTCCCCCTTTACCCATGCCTTCTCCCAATTTTCATTTTTCCCAGGCTAAGTTCTACCCAACTTAACCTCCTAAACATCATGTTGAGTTATCCCCAACCCAACATCCGAGTTCTTCCCCTTTTGGACATCATTAAGGCTTGCTCCCAGCAACCTTTCTTCTAGTGCCAATTAGAACTCTACAAAACTTAAAATATTCTAATGTTTGCAAACACACTTGCTTGGATATACCCTATCCTAGAAAAATATGATATCATGAAAATATCAAGTGTGTTTGACTTTTGGTATACATCTAAATTCCTTAAAAGATTTGGCATTTTGAAATCAAGTCATTATTCCTTGTGTTTGCCTCTTCTAACCCTTTCAAATTGACACAAGGAGTTGTCCACAACTCTAAGGTTCATCCATAATTCCAAGTGTTTATGAAAAACCCTTCAGAAATCACTTAGTAACACTCTGCCCAGACCACCAGTCGACTACCCCCATGGGCAGTCGACTGTCAAACTTCACAGAAAGTTTTCGGGCTGATAGCAGTCGACTGCCCAAATGGGCAGTCGACTGCCACCTGAATTTCAGGTTTTTCAGCCAACTTTCAGAAATGCCCTAAAAATTCTACAAATCTCCAAAAAAATATGAAATTTTGTGGGGAGATTTGTGAAGCCAATATCTACTTTGGAAAAATATGTTTCCAAATAAATGTACTCCAAATCCCATGATTGGCACGAAATCCTACTTCTTTTAAAAAGTATCAAATGAGCTCATCCCAAAAGTGCTAATTCTCACTTCTCCTCAATGCATCCACTTCTCCTTGATCACAACTCATTTATATCATTGAATTATATGGTGTTCTACCATTAAACCTCAATTTTATGAATTTCAACCCTCTTTTCACCTTTTCCCCCCTAAATTCTCATTTTAATGTGCCAAAATCAAGGAGTAAGACTTATCCAAGTCTTCCAACCTTTTTGGCGCATTTCACCTAATTTCCTAAGGGAGAAACTTTTGAAATCCATCTACCATGGACCCCAAAGGCTTCTAGAGCTCCCCCTTGAGCTTTTAGCTTTAGCCACCTCCCTAGGTGACTCAATCCATACTAGGCCACACCGGTGTGCCACCGGTGACTCTTGGCCTATAACATTGACGATTTTAACCTTGGACACCTTGCTCTTGGTTAGGTCACTCTTTTTACCCTTGGATGGCATCCTCTTGCCATCCGTAGACTTTCCCTCCTTACTAAGATTGTATGCTTTCCCAGCATACTTCTTTCCATTGCCCTTGGAGGTCTTGGATTGATAGCCCAAACTCGACCTATCATAGTTGGGTTTGATGCTACCCAACACCATGTCTAGACCTTTAGATCCAATCTTGAATCTTTCTAAGGTCTTCTCTAAAGTATCAAGCCTTGCCCTTAAGGCTTGATTTTCCCTTTTTAGCCCTCTAACCTTGGATTCCATATGTCCACTTTGGACATTCCTAGACCTATCCATTTTCTTAGCCATTTGTCTCCCCTTCTTGAAGTCAATGCCTTGATCCTTAGGTACCCAAGTCTTAGGTCTATCATGATGCATGCTTTTCTTAGGGTTATGATCTACCTTGTTACCCTTAGTCCTATCATTGTACTTAAATCCATGATTATGCACAAATAATCAATTCTCATGAGTTCTAGCATGCATGGGAGGGTAATTAACATGATTCTTGAAATGTAAAGAAGAACTTGAAATCGAATTTCTTTTTAAACTGGGGTTAGAGGGTACCTCCCTTACCCTTGTAGTCCTTCTTTGTTGTGAGCTTCTTCTCTTCCTTCTTTCTTCTTTTTCCCATCTTCTTAGATTTTCCATCTTCTTTAGCTCACCTTTTCTAGGGCATTTAGTGTGATAATGCCCTAGTTCTCCACATGTGAAGCATCGAATCTTCTTCCTTTTAGCTTGAGCTTCACCAATTCTACAACCCACATTAGCTTTAAAGGAATTTATAATGGGTTTAGGGTGTACCTCCTTTTTCTTACCTAGTGGGCACTTATCCTTGTAGTGCCCCTTTTCATTGCACCCAAAGCATACAATGTGGTCTTTATTCCTTACTTTGGTGGAGGTTGAGGCTTGGTTGACTTCCTCTTCACCCTTGGATGAAGTGGAGACTTCCTCTTGATCATGTGTAGGTGAGGGTCTCTCATCCCCCTCAATCCTTGAGGTGGTGACCTCCTCCTCTTCTCTAGATGAGGTGGATGACCTCTCACTTTCTTCTTCACTTGAGGATGTGGAGACTTCTTCCTCCTCTTGAGCTATTGAGCTCACTTCCTTGAGTTCATCTACTCCTTGAGTTTGTGTAGGGTTCTTGTGATATTCCACCAACTTGGTTCATAATTCGTGTGCATTTTTATAATTCCCTACAATACTCAAGACATTGTTAGGAAAAATATCAATTAATGCATCTATTACCTTCTTGTTTGCCCTAGAGTAGTCTTGTTGCTCTTGAGTCCAATATCTAGGACGAAGCTTCTTTCCATGCTTATCCTTTGGAACTTCGAAGGGCTCTTCTAGCATGACCATGCACTCCCACTCCAAGCTAAGCCAATTCTTCATCCTCGCCCGCCAATAGTCGAAATCCTCATTGTCGTAGGGCGGTGGGGTGTAGATGTTGTCCCCCAACATATCTTCCATTGTTTCTTCTCCTCTAGCGTGTTCAAATTTCTTTTTTTCAATTTCAAAACTTTATCCTTTCTTCAAAAAGTACTTAATCTATTTTCAAAAGTACTAAGGTTTTCTTCAAAATCTTACTAAGTGAAGCTGTTTTCAAAAATCTTTTTAAGTACTTAAATTTAAGCTGTGTTCAAAAAATCTTTTTAAGCACTTAAGCGGATTGTCAAAATTTTTCTAAGTGCTTAAACTTAAGCAGATTGTCAAAATTTTTCTAAGTACTTAAACTCAAGCTGTTTTTCAAAGTTTTTCTAAGTACCTAAAAACTTAAGCTGTTGCAAATTTTGCTAAGTACTTATCTTAAACTTAAAAATTCAGAAGATGTTTTTTCTACTGACTTGAAATGTTTTTTAGTGTAAATCTTCAAAAGTGCACAACCAATTGTGTGAAAATATGTTTCTAAAGCTTCTTTGAAAACTGTTCTAAGTGTTTAATGCCATTATTTTTTACTTCGAAACTTTTTTCAAAAACCCCACGAACTTTTGAAAAACTTATGGGGAGATTCCTTCCAGGGGAGGAAACTAAAATTTTACATCATCTGTTCTGGATTAACTTAACTTTTTAAACCAGGTTGCCATAAATCAAAAAGGGGGAGATTGTTGGTGCAGACAGCGCCTAAATCAAACCTGTGTTTTGATAATGGCAAAAGGGTTCAAAAGTTAAGATGTTTTGTTATCTTACAATGTTACTCAAGTGTGCAGGAAAAGTCCTAGCGAAGGGCTGCTAGGCACCTGGCGAAAGACTGCCAGGAAACAATGTCCTAGCGAAGGGCTGCTAGGTACCTGGCGAAGGACTGCCAGGATACAAAGCCCTAACGAAGGACTGCTAGGTACTTGGCGAAGGAATGTCAGGATACAAAGCCCTAGCGAAGGATTGCTAGGCAGCAGGCGAAGGACTGCTTGGGACTGAAGACCTGGCGAAGGACAACTAGGCACCTGGCGAAGGACTACTAGACAAAAGTCCAACCGGAGGAGCCGGTTGGCATCAGGTAAATTCTCCTGAGAGGAGTAGGTGAGGACGCATTCCCCGTTGAGGGAACAGTAGGCGTCGGTTCGACCTAGGGCTCCATTTTGGAGACCCAAAATCAGAACCAAGACAGCTAAGGCTGTATAAAACTAATAATTGATTGCTCTATGTTGTTTTGGACTAACCCTGGATGCAGGACCGAAGGAATGAGTGTCTGCAGCTCAGAACGCCTCAAAGGAGAGAGGCAACAGCTGAGCAGGGTGCCCCCAGTGTCCCAGGCGCCCCAAGGTCAAGGCAAAACAAGTTAAGCAAGAGTTCGCTTCAGAAGCTTGCTGGGCGGGGTGCTCCCGTGCTCCCGGGCGCCCCCGTGCTCCCGGGCGCCCCCAGTGCCCAGGGCGCCCCGGGCTCAAGCCAACGAAGAGGATAAACTTCATCCAGCCGAGAAGCCCGGTTAAAGGGTCAACCAGGGTGCCCCCACAGTCAACCCTCAACCCTATTCGAGTGGGATAACGGCTGACTGAGAGTTGCTCGGATCGGGTGACACGTGGGGGGCGCCCCCAACGTTCAGGGCACCCCGGGAGGCTATAAAAAGCCCCTCGACCCCAAGGCTTCGTACAACACTTCTTCCAACGCAATTTCGCTCTTCTGCTCCAGCGCTCTGCTCCGGAAACCTCCCAACTCGAGATACAAGCGCCGACGACGTCCCCCTGCTCTAAAATACAATCCATACCGGACGTCGGTAACGAAGAGATATTTTTTAAGTTTACTATACTACTCTTGTAACATCTTTCTGTAAACTATTTTGCGCATATAGAATTGCCCGCAGTAAACGGTCAACGACCGTGGGCCTTGGAGTAGGAGACGACCACGACTCCGAACCAAGTAAAATCTTGGTGTTTGTGTGTTGTTTTGTTTTTAATTTCTCCGCTGCATATTCTCTTTTTCAAACCGAAAACATTTTACGATATTCACCCCCGCCCCTCTATCGTTATTCTCGATCCAACATGTAGCACCCAGACCAAGCTTAAGTACCATGGGCATTCGCAGCACCGCAAGGTATTAATGTTTTGATTTCTTGGTTGGGAGTCCATAGCACCCAGATCTAGCCTAAGTACCTCGGGCATCCGAAGCACCACGAGGCATTAGGGTTTTAGTTTCTTGGTTGGGAGTCCGTAGCACCCAAACCAAGCCTAAGTACCTCGGCCTTTCGCAGCACCGTGAGGTATTAGGGTTTTGATTTCTTGGTTGGGAGTCCGTAGCACCCAGACCAAACTTAAGTACCTCGGGCATCCGCAGCACCGCGAAGCATTAGGGTTTTGATTTCTTGCTTGGGAGTCCGTAGCACCTAGACCAATCCTAAGTACCCCGGGAATCTGCGGCAACGTGAGGTATTAGGGTTATGATTTCTTTGTTAGGAGTCCGTAGCACCTAGACCAAGCTTATGTACCCCGGGCATCCGCAGCACCGCGAGGTATTAGGGTTTTGTTTTGTCGTACTGGTACTTATGCGAGGGAATGTTTCTTTATTTCATGAATTCACTGCATGGCAGCAAGAACACATAGGCAAGTACATAGTATGCAACACACATATTACCAGGGGTGACTGGACTGACGACAGTTGGCCTGTTCTAACTTCGTGAGCCATTCGTTTTTGTCCTTCGATGAATAACCCTTTCCTCTGGTTAGTCTTCTTACACCCTCGGTTTCTTTCGGGACTCCGATCTGACTTCCCCACTGTAGCATTGTCGAGACACCAGTTGGTCCCCCTTGACTTCGGCCACTCGGTCACCAATCGGAAATTTTAGCTTCTGGTGGTAAATAGAGACCACTACCTGGAAGACACAGAGCGGCGGGCGACCCAAAATGGCGTTGTAGGATGAGGGAGTGCCCACGATCAAGAAGGGTGTCCTCCTGGTCCTCTCGAGTACATCGCTAGCCAACGATAGAGATAGGGTGATTTGCCCTATCGGTTGTACTCAATACCCGGTGAAGCCGAATAGCAGGGTCGACACCGGAAGTAGTTCATCCTCGTCGATCTGCATCTAATCCGGACTAGCCTTGTACAAGATGTTTACGGAACTTTCTGTATCCACGAAGATGCGCTTGACCTCATAGTTGGTGATGCGGGCAAGGATCACCAAGGCGTCTTCATGGGGAGCTTCCACTTCTTCCAAGTCTTCAGGGTCGAATGAGATCGTAAGACCATGATCCTGCCTCGGGCTCGTCCCAATTGCATAATTCTCCGGACACCGGGTGTTTGACTTCCTGGCAGGATGGGAATCTCCCCCAATGGGTCCTCTAGATATAACTCCCACATGTCCAGAGGGCGGGCCGCGTGCAGGGGCCTTGCCCTTCACGGGGTCTCTTCCCAAGGAGGGAGACCTGCAGGGTACTGGCCCCCGACTCCTTCCCCATGAACGAGATCGAGACCGGTGTCGAGTCTCATTTTCTCCCGACTATCTCCGTCGAGGAGAAAAGCTTCACCGAGGAGAATTCCGTTGATACCCATCTTCTTCCACTTCTTCCGAGGTTTGAGGACTGCCTCTTCACTCAATTTTTTCTTTGAGGCATGACACTCCTCGGCAGAGTGTGTCGTATTGCCATGAAAACCGCAGTACTTCATCAGTGGCTCCGGCTGCTCGGTGTCCACTGTCTCAACTAGCCTATGCCTGCCAGCCCACTGGTCCTTCCCTGGGTGAGGGTCTTTTCCTTGGGATGGGTTCGGGGATTCCCTCCTCTCGGACCGGGTGACGGCTTGAGGGGGGACCCCGGCTAGTTCCTTGCGTCGGGCGAATTGCGCCTCCTCTATGTTGACGTGCTTGACCGAACACCCCAGCAGATCATCAAAGCTAGCGGGCGACTTCTTCACCAATGATCGGAAGAAATCCCCTTTCGAGAGCCCTTGGGTGCAAGCACTAACGAAGATTTTCGATGTGGCACTTGGCACATCTTGTGCTACCCGGTTGAACCGCTGGATGTACTCCTTGAGTGATTCTTTCAACTTCTGCTTGAGGGCAAAGAGATTGAGCGCCGTCTTCTGATAATGACGGCTACTAGAGAAGTGGTGGAGGAAAGCTATTCTAAACTCCATGAAGGAGTTGATAGAACTCGGGGGAAACTGTTGGAACCATCGTTGGGCTGTCCCAGACAGGGTGTTCAAGAACACCCGTCACTTCACACCGTCGATGTACTGGTGTAGAAGCTCTGCATTTTTAAACTTGCAGACATGATCCTCCGCATCCATCTTCCCATCATAATCAGCAATCCGAGGCCCGCGGAACTGCTTCGGCATGGGGTCTTCAACAATCTCAGATGAGAAGGGAGTAGAGGGAGCCTTAGGGGAGGCCTTAGGTTCCTCCCTCTTCCCCTACCCATCTTCATGTCTCACCGGGAGAGTCTCGCCAGCAATCCGAGGCTGCTCCGACGCATCGCCCCGGTGGTGTGACGGATCTTCGCAATTGAGGATGCGAGACGGAGACTCTGGGGATCTCCTCCCGCACAGAAGCACCTCGCTGTGAGGTGGCGTGCTTGATTTGGTATTGTTCGAGCGCCTCTTTGATGGCGTTCTCCACCAAGCGATCCAGTTCCTTCTTTGTCAGGACAATGGGTTGTCCCGCTGGCTCTACCATCGGTGCTCCTTCTGGTGCTTTACTGGTTTCCTGCATACGGCACTAAATTTATTACGGAAGGAATCGACGTTGACGGCCAGTCACCAGGGTTCAGCCCACGTCGACGCTGATGCTAGAGGAAGGACTTCACACCCTGCGAGATTAACATGAGTGTTAGGGGAACATGCCGGAGGTTGTCCAGCGGAGCCCACTCCGACGGTCAAGTTAGTGACCTGATGGAGGAGATAAAGAGAAGGCAGGAAAAGAGTTAGATGAAGTAGAGAGTGCGTAACCCCCCTTACCAGAGGGGTTGGAGTACCTTTTATACCTGCGGCAGCTGTTGCACGAGTCTCCACGATCTCCGCCACGTCCCCCAGATTTGTTGGTTACAGGATAACCTTTGCAACAGTCCACGATGCCATTAAGTTCGGACCGTTGCGACAATTATGGGTCATGATGACCCCGTGATAATTGGTGATAGTTATCCCCAGATCTGAAGAAAGGGGGACCGTTACTTGAGGTCGGATGCTTCTTGGGCTCCGCTTCCCCGGGATGATCCCGGGGTCTTCTGGCTCGGGGGGGGGGGGGGGTGCGTCCCGAGCATTCCTCTTTCCTGAGGTGGTCTCGGGGACCCGACTCCCCGAGGTAATCTCGGGAGTGCTTCCTCTGATTTGAACTCTGGGGTGTGTCTACCCGCGAGGGGGGGGGGGCCGGGGGACTCCCCTTCCCGAGAGGGTCTCGGGAGTTCCGGAAAGAGAGTTGTTCAGACTCGCTATATCTTGCGACACAGCTTCTTCATCCCACGCGTCGGCCACGGGGTACTCAACCCCATCACTGAGCAAAGAAAGTCTTGGTATATATGTTGAAGTCAATTGGATACTAGGGTGATGACGGAAGTTTTGGTAGGTCAAGGTTGATCAAATGTTAGACAATGATGAAGTCCTAATAGGTTAAGATTGATTGGATGCTAGAGAACGGGATGTCTCGGCAGATCAAGGTTGACCGAATATTGAGTAAAGGAAGTCTTGGTAGATTAAGGTCAACCGAATACCAGGGTAATGATGAAAGTCATGGAAGGTCAAGGTTGATCGAATGCTAAGCAATGATGAAGTCCCTGTAAGTCAAGATTGACCGGATGCTAGGAAATAGGAAGTCTAGACAAGTGAAGATTGACCGTATGCTGAGCAAAGAAAATCTTGATAGGTTGAGGTCAATCAAATACCAGGGAATATGAAAATTCAACTTGGTAAGGTTAAAAGAGGAGTATTAATCGATTGATAGGGTGTATCGATCAATTGATGGATTCTAAACCCTGAAATTAAAATTTTGAGATGTTTTTAGGATTTATTACAATAACTGGGGTTTCTATTACAGTAACTAGGGTTGCTAGAGTGGTTGGTTTATTGCAACCCTTAAACTATCACGCCCCCGGAGAGGAGTCGTTGGTCTAATATACAATCGGATAGCATCTCTCATGTACGGCAGAGAATATGAAACATTCATTCACACATATATGCAAGATATAACCGTCATGGCCTCAAATAAAATATATCGGTCAATCTTGTTCGATCGAGAGAACCGATAGAGGGGGGTGAATATTGGAAATCGTTCGGATTTATGGAAAAAGAAATTGCAAAGCGGAAGATAAAAGCAAACACGTGAACACAGTAATTTTTAATTGGTTCGGAGCCTAGGTCGACTCCTACTCCAATGCCCACGGTCGTTGATCGTTTACTTTGGGCAATTCTATATGAGGCGCAATAATAGTTTACAAAGATTGATTTACAAATACAGCACAGTAAATAATTAAAAAGAGGCTTTCTTTTACCGACGTCCGATGTAGGTTGTCTTTTTCGGAGCAGCGGGACGTCGTCAGCTCGGGTTGGAAGGTTTCCGGAGCGAGGCGCGAGAGCAGAAGAGCGTAGAAGCGTTGATTGAAAAGTGTTGTTTGAAGCTTGGGGTCGAGGGCCCTTTATATAGGGCCTGGGGGCGCCTGGGACGTCGGGGGCGCCCCCACGTGGCGGTCGATCCGTCTCCAGCGCGGTCAACATCTGATCCCTTCAAAATCGGGATCAGGTTTGATCGGGGCACCCGGAGCGCTCGGGGCGCCCGCATTGACCGAGTCAAGCCTTCATCCTCTTGGCTTCGCGAGGGTGTGCTTCGGCAGCTGGCACTGGGGGCGCCCGCGACAGGCAGGGCGCCCGAAGCATCCGGGGCGCCCCGACATATAACTATCGAGGCGTGTTTTCGCTCCTGCTGACTTGGGTTGACCTTGGGGGTGCCCGGAACATCTGGGGCGCCCTGCTTAGCTTCTGCCTCACTCCTTTGAGGCTCTCTGAGCTGCAGATACTCAGTCCTTCGGTCCTACATCCAGGGTTAGTCCAAAAAGCAGTATTATATTATTTTATACAACCTTAGCTGTCTTGGTTCTGACTTTGGGTCTCCAAAATGGAACCCTAGGTCGAACCTACGCCTACTGTTCCCTCGACGGGGAACGCGTCCTGACCTACTCCTCTCGGGAGAATGTACCTGATGCCAACCGCTCCTTTGGTTGGACTTTTGCCTGGCGGTCCTTTGCCAGGTCTTAGATGCCGAGCTGTCCTTCGCTCGGTGCCTAGCATTCCTTCGCTAGGGCTTCAGTCCCAAGCTGTCCTTCGCCTGGCGCCTAGCAAACCTTCGCTAGGGCTTTTTACCCTGGAATTCCTTCGCCAGTGCCTTTCACTCTGGCATTCCTTCGCTAGTGCCTAGCAGTCCTTCGCTAGGGCTTTTTACTCTGCACACTCAAGTGACATGTTAGATAACAAGTAAGACTTATCTTTTGAACCCTGTTGCCATTATCAAAACACAGGTTTGACTTTGGTGCTTTCTGCACCAACAATCTCCCCCTTTTTGATTTATGGCAACCCTAGTTCAAAAAGTTAAGTTTAATCAAAAGCATAAGTATTTGTTCCCTCCCCCTGGAGGGAATCTCCCCCTAGATTTTTCAAAATCTCGTGGGGTTCTAAGTTTTAAAAATTTTTTGCTTAGAATGATTTTGCACTTTGAAAACTTAAGTTTAGGTACTTTGGAAATCTTTTGATCACTTAAGTTTTAAAAGTACATAGAGGAGTTTTTGAAAGCATGAGTTTAGAGTACTTAAAAAATTTGAAGCCTTTAAGTTTTAAAGTACTCAAAAGTTTTGAAAACTTTAAGTTAAGTACTTAGTAGGATTTAAGTACTTAGTAAACTTTGAAACAATTTAAGTACTTAGTAAATTTTGAAACAATTTTAGTACTTAGTAAATTTTGAAAAACTTAAGCTTAAAGTACTTATGGAAGTTAAGCTTAAAGTACTTATGAAAACTTAGTACTTTTGAATAACTTCGAGACGTTTTGAAAACTTAAGTACTTAATAGGGTTTTTTTTTAAAACACTTAAAGAACTTAAGTACTTCTAGAAAAGTTTTTTGAAAAGCTTTGAAAAGTAGCTAAGTTTTTTGAAAAGTTTTGAAAAGTAGCTAACTTTTTGAAATTTTTTGAGATTTTGAAAAAAATTTGAACTCTCTCCTATCTCATCTCTCCCCCTTTGCCATATATCAAAAACAGATAGATATAGCAGAAATTAAATTGCATAAAAGAAATAACTTTCATAAAGGAAAATATTTGTATGATTTTACTGTACTGAACCAAGAGTAGACCAAATCAGTTGATTGTCTCTTGTAGGGACCTGTCTAACCCATTTAGCTACTTACTAACTGTTATAAGCAGTAGTTTTCGCTAGGGTAAGTCAAGTTAATTAAGTGTTTCTTTTCAAGTTAGATTTTCTAAACTTGACACTTAACTTGATTGCTGTATAAGTTGTTTTTAGTGCCCCAATTACTGCAGATGCACTGACTTAAAGCATCTTGAATTAAGGCAAAGACCTAAGCATCTCAACCCTTTCTAGGTTATCAATCAAAGTACCCTAAAATGCTTGTGAGATGCTGGCTTCTAAATCTATAGGTGCATGCAGTTCTAGGGTTAGGGCCTAGGCTAAGTCCATTTGGGAAAAAGCCCTAGTTTTGAAAGGGGATAGTTTTGAAATAAAACTAAGAAAAAATTGATTTTGAAATTAAGTAAAACAGTTTTTCAAATTCTTTTAGAAATTGATTTTTAAATCAAATAAAGCAAAAAAAAATTGAGTTAGTCTATTCTACAGAACAAAATCCTAACTGCCTATCAAATAGAACAAGCTAGTCAAATAGAACAAAGCAAGTACTCAAAATTCAACACAGTCATACTAGTCAGGCATAAGTCAACCCTACAGAGTAGGGGCAGTCAAATAGGTACTAGTACAATACTAAGCAAATCTAGGACGAGGGACCGGGATGATCAGAGGAGCCTGGTTGCCAAGATCGAAATAGGGTCATCATCTCGTGATACTATGCATCTCTGGCCTCCCTGTCAGCTCTATACTGTGCCTCTCTGGCCTCCCTCTCAGCTCTAAGGGCGCTCATGTAATCGGTGTAGTAGCCCAGATTTGCCTCCATGTTCTCGGCATGATTAGCCTCCACTTCCTCTCGGAGGCTCTGAACATGTGTCTCTAGCTGTGCCACTCGATCGTAGAGTGTCGGTGGAGCGGGCTCGTCTATGTGCGCTCGGGCTGCTGCTGCTAGATCTCCGACGTCAACGTCGACCTCCTCGTCTGAGTCGATCGGAGCCCCGGCCTACTGTCGTCTCCAACTCAGAACCCCGGTGGTCGATACCTCTAGACCCGCTAACGAGAAGTTCCTAAATCCTATTTCATCAAATTCAGTCATAGCGGTTATTTCACCCACGGTAATGTCACGACCGTGGTGATGAAGGAGGGAAGTGATGATGTGGCAGAATGGTGTGCGCACTCGTCCCTGGGTCGTGATACTGGATGCATGCAGAATAGTATGAAACATATGTAGTCCAATGTCTATGTCAAGGTGATGGACTAGGGCATACAGAAGGAAGGCATGAAAGGGTCGCATGGTCCCGAGATCTCTAGTGGAGAGTGGTAAGATACAGCGGACCAGGACTCTATACAAGGCATAGTCCTGTGCCTGAAGTTCAACGGCTTGGAAACGTCTATTTGCGGGGAGTGCTTCCCTATAGAAATAGGAGTGGATGGTGTCTAAGGTAATGTGAGAGTAGGAAGGATCAAATGGAGGATTCCTAGGTGGATAGTAGTAAAATGTGGACTGAGAGGGTCGTAGTCCAAGGAATCGGTTCAACAAAGTAGGGGTGATAGACAGAGGTATCCCTTGGACAGTAGTGTGAAATATGAGATTATCTTGTTAAATTATGTTATTATAGAATTCTGCACATAAGGATTCATTAATGGTATGAGTGCAGAAGACAAGATTATCTAATTGATAGAAGTTGATAATATTCATGGCTACGGGGCATGATTGGGTAAAGAAGTGCCTATTAAGATAACTTGTTTTAATAGGCTTGTAAATGGTTTGAGCAAACTTATTGCATAATTCTAGGGTAGGGAATCTAGGGTCAGGACTTGGTTCAACACCGGGGTTGGCCGGGTTTGGTCAGCGTCTTTAAGTTAAGGAAATTAAAAGAAGCATGAAGGTATTGCATTAATTAGAAATTAATTTAAATGCAATAAAATTATACCGGGCAGCTCGGGGAGCATGGTTGAGGACGAGAGCTTGCAAGGACTCTTGATCTTCTTGTAAGGGGAAAGGGTGGAAGAAGTTGGTTTTTGGTGTGGGAAGAGAAGGAGGTTCGGGTGCCTTATATAGGCATTTTAATGGGGGCACCCGGGAGCTCCGGGCACCCGGGACAGTGGTCTCTGCCTTTGGCAGAGACTGCACCTGTATGGGGGCGCCCGGAGTGCTCCAGGCGCCCGGGTCAGGGCATGTATGCAGCTTTGCTGCATNAATTCTTTTAGAAATTGATTTTTAAATCAAATAAAGCAAAAAAAAATTGAGTAGTCTATTCTACAGAACAAAATCCTAACTGCCTATCAAATAGAACAAGCTAGTCAAATAGAACAAAAGCAAGTACTCAAAATTCAACACAGTCATACTAGTCAGGCATAAGTCAACCCTACAGAGTAGGGGCAGTCAAATAGGTACTAGTACAATACTAAGCAAATCTAGGACGAGGGACCGGGATGATCAGAGGAGCCTGGTTGCCAAGATCGAAATAGGGTCATCATCTCGTGATACTATGCATCTCTGGCCTCCCTGTCAGCTCTATACTGTGCCTCTCTGGCCTCCCTCTCAGCTCTAAGGGCGCTCATGTAATCGGTGTAGTAGCCCAGATTTGCCTCCATGTTCTCGGCATGATTAGCCTCCACTTCCTCTCGGAGGCTCTGAACATGTGTCTCTAGCTGTGCCACTCGATCGTAGAGTGTCGGTGGAGCGGGCTCGTCTATGTGCGCTCGGGCTGCTGCTGCTAGATCTCCGACGTCAACGTCGACCTCCTCGTCTGAGTCGATCGGGAGCCCCGGCCTACTGTCGTCTCCAACTCAGAACCCCGGTGGTCGATACCTCTAGACCCGCTAACGAGAAGTTCCTAAATCCTATTTCATCAAATTCAGTCATAGCGGTTATTTCACCCACGGTAATGTCACGACCGTGGTGATGAAGGAGGGAAGTGATGATGTGGCAGAATGGTGTGCGCACTCGTCCCTGGGTCGTGATACTGGATGCATGCAGAATAGTATGAAACATATGTAGTCCAATGTCTATGTCAAGGTGATGGACTAGGGCATACAGAAGGAAGGCATGAAAGGGTCGCATGGTCCCGAGATCTCTAGTGGAGAGTGGTAAGATACAGCGGACCAGGACTCTATACAAGGCATAGTCCTGTGCCTGAAGTTCAACGGCTTGGAAACGTCTATTTGCGGGGAGTGCTTCCCTATAGAAATAGGAGTGGATGGTGTCTAAGGTAATGTGAGAGTAGGAAGGATCAAATGGAGGATTCCTAGGTGGATAGTAGTAAAATGTGGACTGAGAGGGTCGTAGTCCAAGGAATCGGTTCAACAAAGTAGGGGTGATAGACAGAGGTATCCCTTGGACAGTAGTGTGAAATATGAGATTATCTTGTTAAATTATGTTATTATAGAATTCTGCACATAAGGATTCATTAATGGTATGAGTGCAGAAGACAAGATTATCTAATTGATAGAAGTTGATAATATTCATGGCTACGGGGCATGATTGGGTAAAGAAGTGCCTATTAAGATAACTTGTTTTAATAGGCTTGTAAATGGTTTGAGCAAACTTATTGCATAATTCTAGGGTAGGGAATCTAGGGTCAGGACTTGGTTCAACACCGGGGTTGGCCGGGTTTGGTCAGCGTCTTTTAAGTTAAGGAAATTAAAAGAAGCATGAAGGTATTGCATTAATTAGAAATTAATTTAAATGCAATAAAAATTATACCGGGCAGCTCGGGGAGGCATGGTTGAGGACGAGAGCTTGCAAGGACTCTTGATCTTCTTGTAAGGGGGAAAGGGTGGAAGAAGTTGGTTTTTGGTGTGGGAAGAGAAGGAGGTTCGGGTGCCTTATATAGGCATTTTAATGGGGGCACCCGGGAGCTCCCGGGCACCCGGGACAGTGGTCTCTGTCTTTGGCAGAGACTGCACCTGTATGGGGGCGCCCGGAGTGCTCCAGGCGCCCGGGTCAGGGCATGTATGCAGCTTTTGCTGCATTGACTATGATGGGGGCGCCCACGTGGTTCCAGGCGCCCTGGTCAAAGGTCAGATTGCCGAGAGAGAGAGAAAAGGTATGGTGGGGGCGCTCGCGTGGTTCCGGGCGCCCGAAACTTTATAGGAAAAAACAAGTTTTATGTCTTGTCATCGTTTGACCATGGTTTAATCGGTTTGACCAAGGTTTGAATTGCTTTGACTGCTTTGACTTGTCATTTGACTATTTTGACCATGGTTTGACCGTGTTGACCATGGTTTGACCATGACCTTAACTATAGGATTAACTCATAATGTAGGCATTTAAAGTATTTCCAATTGAATCTTAATCTTACTGTCTCACCCAGTCTAGGGTTTTCAATCACGTTAGCCTTATAGGTTTTGTGAGACAGGTTTTGATAAGTAAAATTATTTTTGAGAAATTATTATTTATTTTGAAAACCTTAATTAATTTTTGAAAACATTTCAATTTATTTTGAAAGGAGATGTTTGAATCTATACTTAACTGAAAATTGTGTTAGATTTGAATTTTACAAAAAGTAATTTGAATTTGAAATTCAAAAATTGGCTTCCAGGTCTTGGCGAGGCACTAGGCCTTCTTTGGCCGTAGCCTTATTGGATCATCAACCCTTTCCTTGACAAAGCCGTTTAATGAAATTTCATTTTCAAAATTAATCTTTGAAAAAGTTCTGGTCTAACTAGTTTGGATTTTGGATCGGTAGCTTCGGCTAGTTTCACCAGTCTAAAGAGACCAAGTGAACTTGATCTTATTAGAATTGGTTTCTCTAACGTACTATCATCTCACCTCCACCCAATACTATATTTTCAAGTTTCAGTTAAGTTTGTTCAGTCCTTATACTAACCTAAGTCTAAGCATGGTAAATTGCAGAAATTTAAATAAACAATCAATCAGGCAAATTACAAAAATTAAATTCTATTTAACAATAAAAATAGTTTTTAACTTGGCTCCCCCTGGACTATAGCCACAATAATAATTAGGCAAGATGTGAATCTTGTCCTTGGGGATCCAATACTGATTTGATCCAGTTGGTTTGTTCAGGTATAGTTTAGGTACCCATGTTTGAACATTAACTCTGGATTGATTCAGTACAGCAAAATAAGATCTTTGTCGGGATTTGGTTCTATACCCAAGTTCGGATCGATTTAGAACGGACTTCTGTTTTCCAAGAATCATGTCAAGACCCTTGGAACCAGAATTGAATCGTTCTAAGGCTGCTCTATGATCCTTAACCTGAGTTTTCAGGGAGGAGTTCTCTTTCTCAAGTTTTTCAACTTGAGTAGGAGTTCCTTCTTGAACTTTCTCGGTTAAGGATTTAGAGTCAGCTCCCTCTTTCAGGAGTTTTACTTCCTGTCGGAGGGATTCGACTCGGAGTTTGGCTTTCGCCAAATCTCGAGAAAGATAAGAAATAAGATCATTTAATTGACTTCTATTGAAACCACTTACCTTGATTTCGTCGTCTTCTGAAAAGGTTAGTCTGCCGTCGTCCTCTTCTGATTCTGACTTGGTCTCGACTTTTTCTGAGGCGGTCAGGGCTAGTAGGTTTGACTAGGGTGCTTCTTCTTCTTCTTCTGATGAAGATTCATCCCAGGTTGCTTGGAGTGCTTTCTTTCTTCTTGTCTTTTTGTTCTCCTTTAGGTTTGGACACTCCGTCTTGTAGTGGCCCTTCTTCTTGCACTCGTAGCAGGTCACGTTGGGCTTGTTTTTGTCACTTGTGGGTTCAGCTGGTTCGTCCCTTCTTCGGCTTGTTTTCCGTTTGTTGGCTTGGTTCTTCAATTTTTTATAGTAGCTTCGGGCTAATCGGACCAGCTCAGATCGATCTCCTTCTTCGTCTTCTACGTCTGAATCTGAGTTAGACTTGGGTTCAAGTTGAGGTTTCTTCTTTGTCGATCTTCCAGTTTTTCCTTCAACAAAGGCAATACCTTTCTCGGCCATATTGCAGTTAGTCTGTTCATGAAGTTCTAACTCAGAAAACAATTCATCTAATTTAATTTTTGAGAGATCCCTTGAAACCTTGTATGCATCTACCATAGATGCCCACAAGGTATTTCTAGGGAAAGCATTTAGGGCATACCTTATTAGGGCACGGTTTTCGACCTTGTGACCTATAGTGTGAAGACCGTTCATCAATTCTTGGATTCGTGCGTGGAGTTGGGCTGCCGTTTCATTGTCGGCCATCTTGATGGTGTACAGTTTGTTTAGGAGCAGATCTCTCTTACTGATCCGAGTGTCTGATGTTCCTTCATGCAGCTCTATCAATTTTGCCCACAGCTCCTTGGCACTGTTGAAGGGGCCCACCCGGTTCAGCTCCTCTTTTGTTAAACCGCATTGTAGGGTCTGAGTTGCCTTTGCATCGGCTTCTATTTTGCGCTTCAGAGCGGTGTCCCATTCTGAGTAGCTTTGAGGTAGTCCTTCAGCATTTGTGGGAATCTCTAGTTCGGACTGGATGATAATCCACATGTCCACCTGAGTTTTCAGGTGGACCTCCATTCGACTTTTCCAGTAAGAAAAGTCTTCTCCATTGAAAAGTGGAGGTCTGGCGGTGCTGAATCCTTCTTGCATGACCATTTAATCTGAAAAGATAACTAATAAAAAAAGAATTTTCCAAGACTTGGTCTTGGATTAGTAGTGCGGGATTAGGAAAATAAAATATCGAGGGGTGTTGCACCAACCTCGTTAACGAAAGAAATTCGAACGAAAAAATTTAAAGAAATTCGAACGAAAAAAAATAAATAAAAAATCCGAAAATTTTCAAACTGGTGGTTGCACCTAGTTTGAACTTCCCTGCTCTGACACCACTTGTTGGATCGAGAGAACCGATAGAGGGGGGTGAATATCGAAAATCGTTCGGATTTATGGAAAAAGAAATTGCACAGCGGAAGATAAAAGCAAACACGCGAACACAGTAATTTTTACTTGGTTCGGAGCCTAGGTCAACTCCTACTCCAAGGCCCACGGTCGTTGACCGTTTACTTTGTGCAATTCTATATGAGGCGCAATAATAGTTTACAAAGATTGATTTACAAATACAGCACAGTAAATAATTAAAAAGAGGCTCTTCTTTTACCGACGTCCGATGTAGGTTGTCTTTTTCGGAGCAGCGGGACGTCGTCGGCTCGAGTTGGAAGGTTTCCGGAGCGAGGCGCGAGAGCAGAAGAGCGTAGAAGCGTTGATTGAAAAGTGTTGTTTGAAGCATGGGGTCGAGGGCCCTTTATATAGGGCCTGGGGGCGCCCGGGACGTTGGGGGCGCCCCCACGTGGCGGTCGATCCGTCTCCAGCGCGGTCAACATCTGATCCCTTCAAAATCGGGATTAGGTTTGACCGGGGCGCCCGGAGTGCTCGGGGCGCCCTCATTGACCGGGTCAAGCCTTCATCCTCTTGGCTTCGCGAGGGTGTGCTTCGGCAGCTGGCACCGGGGACGCCCGCGAT
Organism: Boesenbergia rotunda; assembly: GCA_024364735.1. Lineage (NCBI taxonomy): Eukaryota > Viridiplantae > Streptophyta > Magnoliopsida > Zingiberales > Zingiberaceae > Boesenbergia > Boesenbergia rotunda. The sequence continues at coordinate 84,171 of JAGFNQ010005454.1, read as the reverse complement.
AGGCTGGGCGCCCGCGATAGGCGTGGCGCCCGGAGTATCCGAGGCGCCCCGACATATAACTGTCGAGGCGTGTTTTCGCTCCTGCTGACTTGGGTTGACCTTGGGGGCGCCCGGAACATCCGGAGCGCCCTGCTCAGCTTCTGCCTCACTCCTTTGAGGCTCTCTGAGCTGCAGATACTCAGTCCTTCGGTCCTGCATCCAGGGTTAGTCCAAAAAGCAGTATTATATTATTTTATACAGCCTTAGCTGTCTTGGTTCTAACTTTGGGTCTCCAAAATGGAACCTAGGTCGAACCGACGCCTACTGTTCCCTCGACGGGGAACGCGTCCTCACCTACTCCTGTCGGGAGAAGGTACCTGATGCCAACCGCTCCTTTGGTTGGACTTTTGCCTGGCGGTCCTTTGCCAGGTCTTAGATGCCGAGCTGTCCTTCGCCCGGTGCCTAGCATTCCTTCGCTAGGGCTTCAGTCCCAAGCTGTCCTTCGCCTGGCGCCTAGCAGTCCTTCGCTAGGGCTTTTTACCCTGGCATTCCTTCGCAAGTGCCTTTCACTCTGGCATTCCTTCGCCAGTGCCTAGCAGTCCTTTGCTAGGGCTTTTTACTCTGCACACTCAAGTGACATGTTAGATAACATGTAAGACTTAACTTTTGAACCCTGTTGCCATTATCAAAACACAGGTTTGACTTTGGTGCTTTCTGCACCAACAAATCCCAACTGAAGCCTATAAAATAAAATGCATCCATAACATAAAATCTAATGAAACATACCTGATCTGTCATTCAGGTTGGCCCGTAGTAAAATGATAGTGTTAACCCTAGAACCAATTATGCGATGATGGTTGATAAATGCTATTTTATTGGTTATTTCAGATGCCAAAATCCATGTTTGACCCATGTTTTTCTTGCTTAATTGTGAATTTATTCTAGGTTCTAGAAATTATTGCTATTTTGGATGTAATTGCAAATCTTTACATATTTGAATTATTTGGCCACTAAATTTTTGATCTATTTTTGTAGGCATGAATGGATCATGGACCTAGGTTATGCTGGTTCAAATTTGAGTCGGAAGTGGACCCGGATCGAGTGATCAAGTTTTAGACAAATATGAGCCGTCCGATTAAAAAAATGGCTAGATCTGAGCCATCTGGGACTATCTGAGGCAATTCGAGCTAGGGTTAGGGTTGATCAAGCACTGAGGTCAAGATCTGAGATTTTCATCCAAATCAGAGATCATTCCACCGTTGGATCAAGCCAAGAGGATCTACATCGTCCATTCAAAGATTGGGTTGATCTGGGCCATTTATTGCAAATCTAGAAGATCCGAGCTACCCCGAGGCAGATCTTGACCCTTGATCAACATCATCAAAGTTTAGTCCAGATTAGAGAAGATCCGATCGTTGGATTCATCCAAAACAATCTCAGCCGTTCATCTCTTAGTATTTAATCAAATTATCCCTCAGCTTCTTCCTTGTCACGTCTTTGCCGCAAGCTTCCTTCTTCTGGTGTTCTTCATTTTCTTCAAGTTTTCTTCAACCCGGGGGCGCGACCACTCGATTTCCTTGCTTAGATCAAGTGCTAGGTCATTGGGAAGATCATCCGTGAAGCTTCCAGCCTCAATTTGCCCAAGAAACAGAGCTGATGTGAGGTTTCCTTGGCTCTGCTGTTCGCAATCTTTGATCTCGACTGTGCTCTTTTTCCTTCCACCTGATCTATCTGGAGGGGTTCCCTAGATTGGTTGTATCATCCCCAACTCACCATCGCACGCGGACACAGCTGAATTGAAGGAATTCGAATGGAAATTTCAGATTTGAGCATGCTGAGCTGGATTGGATAGCAGATTGAGTTTTTCCATTGATTTGTTGCACTTAGGGGTTTGAGGCTCACCCTTGTGTGACAAGCAAGGAGTTCTTGAGCTAAAGGAGGGATCGAGGCTTAGTTTACTTAGTGTTTTTCAATTTGTAGCTGTAATTTCATTTCTGCAGTTCAATTTCTGTTTCTGATTTTGTTTCAGCTACTGTAGTTTACCCTTCCGAATTGTTTTCTGCTCTAATTAGTATTTCAATTCTGCACGTTAATCAGTAGGTAGCTTGTCTAATGAGCAATTGTTTTCAATCACAGTTTATTCCATGTTTAAATGCTTGCATGCTAGTTTGTTTAGCTGCATATTAGCCCTTAGTTTCTGCGCATCAGTCCTTTAGTTTCTGCATTTTATTTCAGCTAGTCTAGTTTATTTCTGAATTGTTTCTGATACTAGTTTGGTAAAATCGATTTCAGTTTGCTTTGTGAGTTCTTAAGTTCAGTTATTCCCTGATTTTAGTTTTCGGTTTCTGCACACATACCCTTTGTTTCTGAATTTGGTGTTCTCCTGCGTATCAGTTTTGTTCTCTTCCAGTTCCTGAATTCGTACCAAGTGAACTTGGTTGTTATCTTTTGAACTCCCCTTGAAGATTGTTTCAATTTGCATAGCAATTGATTTAAAGTTCTGAATTTGTTTTCCCAAGGCTGCGAATCAGCTTGCGTATCAGTGCTATTTCAGCATGGTTTCAGCTCATTACTTCTGAAATATGTGTCAAGTAACATCAGCTCTTTTGAACCTCTCATGAAGTTAGATGTGTGCACTCGCTGCCAGTTGCTTGTTTGACTTCGAATTTAATTCGTTGCTGTATTTTTGCATCCAGATCCTGCAATTCTGCACTCATGTTCTGCTTCGAATTGTTGCTGCATTCATGGACAGTTTCTGTAGAAACATGAATTGTTTCTGAGCTGATTAGTATAATTTCTGAGCATCAGTTCCTTGTATGAATGAATTGTTTCTGAATTCATGCTTTTGCAGTCTGAATTTTTGAATTCGAATTCTGCACTAAATCCATTTCTGAATTGCTGCATTCAATTCAGAATTTCTTCCTTAATTCATGTATAGCAGTTCACTATGAGCTTGATTTCCAAGTTAAATTGATTAGTCTCACTTTGGAATGGTCAATTAGATTTCTGCATTTAGCAGCAGTTTTTGGCACACAAATACCTCCCTGGTGTATCAAGTTTGCTTCATTTTTTTTTTACTATGTTTTAAGTGAAATTTCAGCACTAGTTGGTGCCAAGTTGAATGCTAATTCTAGTGTGTTATGGAGATTGAAATCATCTTGTTCTTCATCTAGCTTGTCACTGAATTTCATTTGTTCGTTTCTGCAATTCAGTCACATTTCTGCACTTTGTGTCAAGAGAAATGTTCAGCTTTGAGTGGTACCAAGTTTAGCTCAATCTTTAGTGAACTCTTGCCCTTAATTTCAGTTCCATTTGCATTCGAATTGTTACTGAGTTGTACTCTTCATCCCTGCACATTATTAGTAGCATTTCTGCAAGCTTAGATCGAGGGAAAACCAATTTTCAAATAGTGGACAACTTGTTTTGCACTCGGTTGCTTTGAGTTTTAATTCAGCTGATGTTAACTTCATTTCTAAGTGTGCTATTGAACTTGAAATTAGGTTGTTTTACAGTCGTTTTGTGTCTGTGCTATCCATTGCATTTTCATTTCTGATTGCAACCAAAACCAAATCCTATTTGAAACCCAAAAAAATAATCAACGACACATAAATTCGAGCTCGAATCAATCAACCTCAACTAGCCCTAGGAAAAAAATACGACCTGTGGCCCCTTTACTACGTTTTCATACTTTGATAGCAAAAAAAGAGTTTCTAGCTTTTCATATATCTAAATTTTGAGACCCACATTCGTGACACCAAGTTAGCGGGCATCAAAATTTTTGGTGTCGTTGCCGGGGAACTACTAGTTGAGTTGTTTGATTTTTGCTTGTGTGCTTATGGTCATATCATTTGATTCGATTTTCTTGTGCTTTATCTTGTGTATACGGTTGCTGCCATTTTTCTTGTTTGTTTTGTGATAGGGCTGGAAGATCAAATTGTTTTCAACTGCACAATCCGAACAATCAGAGCTCAAAGATGCACTGGTGGAGTTAAAAAATGTGATTAATCACTTGAAATCCCAACAAAGACCCAACAGTGATTCATCTACTTACCAACAGCCATGTCAACAGTTTCAGCAGCAAAATCAATATTTTCAGCAATCCCATTCAAATTTTCAGCAACCAAACTATCAATTCCAACAAGGGCAGCCACAATGTCAGCCTCTCAATCAATTTCAGCATCCCTATTCAGACTTTCAGCCTTTCCAGCAATTTCAGCAGCCACCACAGCAAGATTTCCAACAGCCCTACTCGAATTTCCAGCAAACAAATTAGTTTCTTCAACCAATTCAACAATTCCAGCCCCAATTTCAGTAACCCTATCAACAAAATCATTTACCTTTTCAAGGAATTCAGCAAGGGTACCAAGTTAATTCGAATTACCAGCAACCATATCAATTTCCACAGCAATTTCAGCCTTGCAACCATAATTTCCAGCCATAAAATCAGAATTTCCAGCCCGTTCCATTTCAGTCCTCACCACAGCAGTTTCCACTTCAAAACCAGAATTTTCAGGGCTATAATTCTCAGCAAGTTCAACCATCATTCCAGCCTAATTATCAGTCATTTCAGCAACAATATCAGCCCATTCAACCATTTGAGCAGCCCCAACAGCTCCAATTTCAGAATGCACAGCCTACTCTTGATTTTCAGCAACCTCAGGACACATTTCAAAAACAACAAATGATTCAAGACATCGGAAGACGCCTTGGACAAGTGGTTGATCAAATGAATCAAATCTGGGGGAATGAAGAGGTTGTGTCAAGTTTAAACACTACGAATGCTGAATTTCCTGAAAAATTTTCAGCATTCAATTTTCCCATTCAAAATAGCCCCAAAGTTGGATTTTTATCAGTTCAAGGTGACCCTAGTGCATGGCCAAATCCTTCTTCAATTGATTTTCCAATATTGGTGGAAGAAGAAGAAGAACCAAAAGTCTCCTTGCAATTTTCTCAACACCCCAGAGGGGTTTCTCCTAGCATTAGCATGGACACCCCAGATGAGACTGTTGAGACATAGTTAATTGCTAACGATGTTACATTTGATATAGTGGGAGGAGATTTGATTTCAGAGAAAGCTGAGGATGCATTAGTTGTGAAGGCATTAAAGGAGATGGATGAAAAAGCACGTTACAGCCTAGAATTCAAAACTGAAGCTTTACAGGACCCTTCTTATCTTTTATTTCGTGATGATATTGCTATTGATGGTCCTAATTTTTCTAATATTGTTGATGCAGATATTACTGAGGAAGCATGCATGGGAGATGATTCTACAGGTGTAGGGGATTGCACTAAGCCCCAGGGACCACCACAATTTACTAGTACATTACCAGAAAGTGTAGGGACTTGCATGGTGGAAGCAAGAACCCAAGGATCACCTGTTATGATTGAGTGTCCACCTGAACCTGAACCTGAATTGGAGCATGTACTTGACCAGGAGGAGACCACAGTTACATCTACTCTTGTAGAACCTCCAGGTAATTTTCAGTATGATCAGGTAAGTATTCTTCCTATCTCTTTGGAAAAATTTATAGAGGTACCTCAAACTAAATTTATTGTTTGTGATACACTTATGGATATATCCTTTGTAAAATTTGATTGTGAAAAATCCATAGAGGTACCTAGTGTTGAATTTGTTGAAAGTGAAGCATGTTGGGATACATATCATAAAAATGATGATAGTGAAAATTTTTTCAAAGTGCCTGAAATTGATGTTGTTTATTGTGATGAATCTCTTGCTATAGCTTATGCTGAAATTGATTGTGAAACACTTATTGAGGAACCGAAAATTAATTTCATTGGTTGTAATGCATTTCTTGATACATCCTTGATGGAAAATACTTGTGAAGATTCCATTGAAGTACCAAAAATTGATTTCATTGTTTGTGATGAGTTTCTGGATGCATTTTTTGTAGAAAATAATTGTGAAAAATTCATTGAGGTACCAAGAATTGATTTCATTGGATATGATGCAGTTTTGGATACATTTCATGCAGAGACTGATATTATTTCATTTCTTTCTTACCCTGCACGCTTGAGAAAGGTATTACATGGTTTTGCAGGGTCCAGAAGACTTCTGGAGTGGGTTCTTCATCTGAACAACCTCCAACCTCCTGGAAGGATTTCCAAAAGGCATCAAGAAGGAGAAGTAGATCTCGCTTTAATTTATAGCACTCCACTTATTACATGGATCTTGTACCTAAATCGCCTTCGGCCACCTGAGCATTTTTCTGTAAAGTTCAAGTGTGGGGGAGCCCTGTACCATGGAATTGATCAAATGAAGGCAGCTCTCTCAAATACCTACACTCCTCCACTACCACGATGGAGGTTACTTCTTGATAGACTCCGTCCACCAGAAATAAAGGGGAGTTTATTCTTTCGTGTATTTTCTTTCATTGCATGTTTCATTTTTATGTTTTCTAGAAGTAGAATTTTCTTTTAAATTGAGTCCTTGTTAATAAATACGTGAGTAGAGTAGAATGAATAGGAGTCATTGTAGATACCATGTTAGTCTTCTTGGAAATTTGTTTCTTGCATGACTAGGAATAAATGTATCCCTCTAGGCTATCTTCATGTCATTTTAGAGTCTCTTGAAAATAAATTAAATTTGGTTGTTAAAACTTAAGGTTTGAGCTTATGGATGAAATCTTGGATGCTTGAGTACTACTTTGCTTTAGATTCTTAATTGAGGACTTGAGATGAATTATTTTTGCCTAGAGAGAATTAGCCTTATATTTGTGACACACATATGTAATTGTACTCTAGAACTTGCTTAGGTTCTTTCAAAACCATATTTCAATGATTGGATCGCATCTATAGAGACTAATCAATTTGTTTGCCTTTCCATATCAATTTTTGGCACTAATCATGTTTATTCTATTTTTCTTTCCTTATTTCCTATTCTTAACCACACTTTTCTATGGACTTGTTTATTTGGAATGTTTCCTAATGCTACTTTGCCCGAGACGGACAAAGGATTAAGTGTGGGGGAGTGACTAGTGCTTTGGAAATATTTGGTATCAAAGAGGCATTTCATGTCGAGAAAAAAAAATTTTCTACAATTACATGTGCCAAGAATGAGTTTGAGTGAGTTTGGTGTCAAGAATGAGCAATCTGAACTGAAGCAATTGGAGATCTAGGCTCCTTATCATACTTTAAAGATCCAAGTGGCATGAAATGAAAGAAAAAAATCTGCAAAGAAAAAAAAATGTGTCACACAAAAGCAAAGTTGTGCCAAAATGGAGAAAAATTTGTGAAGCATCTCTTGATCTGAATTGTTTGGATTGCAGCTGTTCTTAGCTATAGAAATCAGAACATACTCTGCGAGGAGCTGAAATGCAGCTGTTCTTTGCTGTAAAAATCTATCAGAAATATTTTGGTAGAAGATGAATTGCAGCTGAACAAATCAACTTGGAGCTACTGAAATTATAAGCTGAAAGATACAAGATGAATTGATACTGTTATTCCGAATTGCAACTGTGTAGATCAGTAATGGCAGCAGGTTAGCTGAATTAAAGTGCCGAAATCTGATCAGGCAGTGCTGGAATTCAAACATGAAAATGATCTGTGCAGATCAGTATCAACTTGAAAATGATTGTGTGGTGGATGGAATTCAAACATGCTGAGCAGAAATTCTCAAGTGAAACAATTGAGTTCTCCACTACGATTTGGTGCTAGGATTAAATGTGTAACTGCTGTGAAGAAATCAGAGAGTTGCCAGGTCTGAAATCAATTGACTGCTAAAAAAAAATTCAGAAACATATTAAAGGCAGATTCAAGAAGAGAGTAGCTATTCACTGGAAGCTCACGACAGTGCTGAGTTGAAGCTGGTTCTGATAGGAATTTGAGCACATAAGGACTGAACAAGCAGCTGACCATTTAAAGTAGAGAAAGAAGAAAAATAGTTCCGAAGCAAGGTTGAAGTTTCGACCATTTAAAGAAGGGGGAAGAAACAAAGTTGTCACACAAAATTGAAGTTTCGACACCATGAACTAGTGAAGATATTCTCATCCAATTCAAAGCCTTGTTCCAATACATTCTAACCTTACTAGAGAGAAAGATAGAAAGGAAAAAAAACTATGAGAAAAGGGAAGGAAGCAAGGTTGGCACGCAAAAGGCAAAATTGGCACATTGAGACCAATAGGTTTTTCTTCATCCAAATCAAAGGCATTGTTCAAGTTTGACTCCACCATACTATTGACTTCATTAGAGGACTGTAAAGAGAAGCAAAGTGCATTAGAAATATTTTTGAGCAACCAAGTCTTCCACTTCATCAATTTATCTATTTTCTTGGCTTTCACTTCATTCTTACAATTTTCCATGTTTTCACTTGTTTTTGTAGATGTGGATCCTAATCATGAATAATGGTGGAGATTAGATAACAAGCAAACCTATGGTAGTGCAAAAAGCATGTGTGTTTGAGTGAGCTCCACTTTCATCATGAAGTTAGAATTCAAGAAGAGAGCCACAAAAAATTTCCTTTGAAAGGTTAGTGAGTTAAATTCATCTCAATGAGTCATGAAGGATAAAGGCTAAGTTGTTGATTTAAGGACGAGATACTAATCCATAGAGCTTAGATTTTTGAGAATTGACAACCTTAGGTAATTTCTTTTCATTTGCTTCTAATTATGCTTGAGAAAACCAAGGGATGCATGCATAGTAGTTTCGCGAGATGCTCAAGCTTAAGTGTAGGGGAGTTGATAAGTGTATTTTATTGGTTATTTCAGATGCCAAAATCCATGTTTAACCCATGTTTTTCTTGCTTAATTGTGAATTTATTCTAGGTTCTAGAAATTATTGCTATTTTGGACGTAATTACAAATCTTTACATATTTGAATTATTTGGCTACTAAATTTTTGATCTATTTTTGTAGGCATGAAAAGATCATGGACCTAGGTTATGCTGGTTCAAATTTGAGTCGGAAGTGGACCCGGATCGAGTGATCAAGTTTTAGATAAATATGAGCCGTCCGATTAAAAAAAGGCTAGATCTGAGCCATCTGGGACCATCTGAGGCAATTCGAGCTAGGGTTAGGGTTGATCAAGCACTGAGGTCAAGATCTGAGATATTCATCCAAATCAGAGATCATTCCACTGTTGGATCAAGCCAAGAGGATCTACATCGTCCATTCAAAGATTGGGTTGATCTGGGTCATCTATTGCAAATCTGGAAGATCCGAGCTACCTCGAGGCAGATCATGACCCTTGATCAACATCATCAAAGTTTGGTCCAAATTGGAGAAGATCCGACCGTTGGATTCATCCAAAACAATCTCAGTCATTCATCTCTTAGTATTTAATCAAATTATCCCACAGCTTCTTCCTTGTCACGTCTTCGCCGCAAGCTTCCTTCTTCTCGTGTTCTTCATTTTCTTCAAGTTTTCTTCAATCCGGGGGCGCGACCACTCGATTTCCTTGCTTAGATCAAGTGCTAGGTCATTGGGAAGATCATCCGTGAAGCTTCCAGCCTCAATTTGACCAAGAAACAGAGCTGATGTGAGGTTTCCTTGGCTCTGCTGTTCGCAATCTTTGATCTCGACTATGCTCTTTTTCCTTCCACCTGAGCTATCTGGAGGGGTTCCCTAGATTGCTTGTATCATCCCCAACTCACCATCACACGCGGACACAGCTGAATTGAAGGAATTTGAATGGAAATTTCAGATTTAAGCAAGCTGAGCTGGATTGGATAGAAGATTGAGTTTTTCCATTGATTTGTTGAGCTTAGGGGTTCGAGGCTCACCCTTGTGTGACGAGCAAGGAGTTCTTGAGCTAAAGGAGGGATCGAGGCTTAGTTTACTTAGTGTTTTTAAATTTGTAGCTGTAATTTCATTTCTGCAGTTCAATTTCTGTTTCTGATTTTGTTTCAGCTACTGTAGTTTACCCTTCCGAATTGTTTTCTGCTCTAATTAGTATTTCAATTCTGCACGTTAATCAGTAGGTAGCTTGTCTAATGAGCAATTGTTTTCAATCACAGTTTATTCCATGTTTAAATGCTTGCATGCTAGTTTGTTTAGCTGCATATTAGCCCTTAGTTTCTGCGCATCAGTCCTTTAGTTTCTGCATTTTATTTCAGCTAGTCTAGTTTATTTCTGAATTGTTTCTGATACTAGTTTGGTAAAATCGATTTCAGTTTGCTTTGTGAGTTCTTAAGTTCAGTTATTCCCTGATTTTAGTTTTCGGTTTCTGCACACATACCCTTTGTTTCTGAATTTGGTGTTCTCCTGCGTATCAGTTTTGTTCTCTTCCAGTTCCTGAATTCGTACCAAGTGAACTTGGTTGTTATCTTTTGAACTCCCCTTGAAGATTGTTTCAATTTGCATAGCAATTGATTTAGAGTTCTGAATTTGTTTTCCCAAGGCTGCGAATCAGCTTGCGTATCAGTGCTATTTCAGCATGGTTTCAGCTCATTACTTCTGAAATATGTGTCAAGTAACATCAGCTCTTTTGAACCTCTCATGAAGTTAGATGTGTGCACTCGCTGCCAGTTGCTTGTTTGACTTCGAATTTAATTCGTTGCTATATTTTTGCATCCAGATCCTGCAATTCTGCACTCATGTTCTGCTTCGAATTGTTGCTGCATTCATGGACAGTTTCTGTAGAAACATGAATTGTTTCTGAGCTGATTAGTATAATTTCTGAGCATCAGTTCCTTGTATGAATGAATTGTTTCTGAATTCATGCTTTTGCAGTCTGAATTTTTGAATTCGAATTCTGCACTAAATCCATTTCTGAATTGCTGCATTCAATTCAGAATTTCTTCCTTAATTCATGTATAGCAGTTCACTATGAGCTTGATTTCCAAGTTAAATTGATTAGTCTCACTTTGGAATGGTCAATTAGATTTCTGCATTTAGCAGCAGTTTTTGGCACATAAATACCTCCCTGGTGTATCAAGTTTGCTTCATTTTTTTTTACTATGTTTCAAGTGAAATTTCAGCACTAGTTGGTGCCAAGTTGAATGCTAATTCTAGTGTGTTATGGAGATTGAAATCATCTTGTTCTTCATCTAGCTTGTCACTGAATTTCATTTGTTCGTTTCTGCAATTCAGTCACATTTCTGCACTTTGTGTCAAGTGAAATGTTCAGCTTTGAGTGGTACCAAGTTTAGCTCAATCTTTAGTGAACTCTTGCCCTTAATTTCAGTTCCATTTGCATTCGAATTGTTACGGAATTGTACTCTTCATCCCTGCACGTTATTAGTAGCATTTCTGCAAGCTTAGATCGAGGGAAAACCAATTTTCAAATAGTGGACAGCTTGTTTTGCATTCGGTTGCTTTGAGTTTTAATTCAGCTGAAGTTAACTTCATTTCTAAGTGTGCTATTGATCTTGAAATTAGGTTGTTTTACAGCCGTTTTGTGTCTGTGTTATCCATTGCATTTTCATTTCTGATTGCAACCAAAACCAAATCCTATTTGAAACCCAAAAAAATAATCAATGATACATAAATTCAAGCTCGAATCAATCAACCTCAACTAGCCCTAGGAAAAAAATACGACCTGTGACCCCTTTACTACGTTTTCATACTTTGATAGCAAAAAAAGGGTTTCCAGCTTTTCATATATCTAAATTTTGAGACCCGCATTCGTGATGTAACGCCCGCCCTTATATCTACTCTCGGGCGGGGTTACGTACCATCAATCATATAATTTTACATAAAATAAAATTCAAAAGTGCAAGGACTAAGTACTGAGCATGCTTGTTTCGAACTATCAAGTGATATTTACAAGTGCTAAGCATACTAATCAGTGCATGCCAATCAGATATCATGCTTTAATGATTATAACATGGTAGGTGCATAGCAAGTTCAGTAACACCTAAATAATGATAGTGAGGTTATACATTCCATTGCAAGGCATCATGAATTCATATCCTAGAGCATCATTTAGAAGCATAGTCATCGGTTTCCATGCATAATAACAGTTCATAAGATTTAGTCTAAAGGAAGTCTAGATCATCATGTGAAATATCTTAATCAAGAGTTATCCTATAACATGATAGGTTCACAAGTAGTTCAACTCACAACATAATCAAGTATAAGAGTAATCCAAGTGTAATCACTAACATTCAAGAAAACATTAACATAAGCATAATAAAGTAGATATAAGAATCATTCTTTCCCGAGCCACCACCCCACACATCTTCAGCCCTCCTGCCTCTTCCTTTAGTTTAAGTGTCCCTTACCCTTATCTGCAGCATAAGACAACACATAAACTAGTAAGCACAAATGCTTAGTAAAGATCCTGTCCTACTCGCAAAATCCATACGGAAGAATACAACATGTACACATAATGAATCATAAGCATGAGTTTATCATAGCATACTAAACATCAAAGTTTCTAAGCAAGAAGTATAAAGTATCTTAAGCATACCCTTCACATATAATAAATGTTTTCAAAACAATTCCATAAACGTACTACTTAAAAATACTTTAACATCATATAGGGGCCCAGTTGTGTACCACATCAAGCGCGTTCCCTAATGAATTGGGGTAGCGAGCCACCAACCCATTAGAGCAGGACCCTTCCGTCCTACCGGAGCCATGACCTTCAGTTAACATGTACCCCGGATTTGTTTAACGACCCCCTTCCGAGTCGGGTACACAACTTTCAAAGTAAAATACTTATCATGCTTTTACATATATGCTAAGGAGTACTCCAAATCCACTCTCAAGGGACACACCACTCTTTAAGGGTGCTCATGATCCCAAAGGGACACACCACACAACATAAGGGGTGCTCTTGATCCCATACTTAGTGGAGTATCCTTTCAAGCATATTAACATACACATCACATGCAATTCATATGGGTGCCCCATGGGCTATAAGACATGCTCATACATACATCATATTTCAACCACTTAAACATACTTTATATATGACAAGATTGGTCACATAAATCATATTCATATCATATGAAGTGGTAGCATGCTTCATGGTTTAATTTAACTCTTCCCAACCCTAAAACTAGGGTTTGGCCGAAAGTCATAGGGTAGGGGTAAGTTAGGTTTTTGACATCAAACATCCCATACAAGTATCACATATATATACATCATGTATCATACTAAGCATAGCATACATCATGGGAAAAATCATGCAACCCTAAACCCTAAACTAGGGTTGGCCGAAAGTGTAGGGTAGGGGTAAGTTAGGTTTTTTTTTGACATCAAACATCCCATACAAGCATCACATATATATATATATACATCATGCATCATACTAAGCATAGCATACATCATGGGGTAATCAATCTTCACAACCCCAATGTTTCATGCATGGCCGAAAGTTACATGCTAGGGAAAGTTAAGTTTTCCAATCAAGCATTCCATTTAAACATCACATACATATACATATCATCTTACTAAACATAAACATATCTCATAGGGTAGTTTAACCTTCACAAACCCTAACCTATTCATGTTGGCCGAATGGTGTAAGGTAGGGGGAATTAGGGTTTTTTAAATCAAACTTTCACACAAACATTTACACAAACACCTCACATACATATCATGCAACATATTAAGCATAGAATACATCATAGGATAATCATGCACCCTAAACCCTAATTCTTCATGCCTTGGCCGAAAGTGTAGGGTAGGGAAAAGTTGGGTTTTTGAAACCAAACATTTATACAAACACCTTGTCTACACTATCATGCAATACACTAAGCATGGATACATCATAGGAAAATCATGCAACCCTAAACCCTAATTTCCATGCCTTGGCCGAAACATGTAGGGTGTTCAACCCTAGTTTTTGTCATCACAACATGAAGGGGAAACAACATATAAATATACCCTAAGTCCCAAGGGGTCTCCTCATGCATCAAGGAGTAGCCAAGGCCTTCCCATTGGGGGTGCCCGAAACTTGCACAAGGGCTAACCCTAGGGTTTTGTTCATCACAACATGAAGGGAAACAACATATATATATACCCTAAGTCCCAAGGGGTCTCCTCATGCATCAAGGAGTAGCCAAGGCCTCCCCCTTGGTGGTGGCCGAAACTTGCACAAGGGACATTCCCATTTTCGAAAACAAGGAAGAAGAAGAATCATGTAACAACAATTACACTGCAGGCGAGGGGATACTTACATCCTTTCGCTTGAATTTCACCTTCCCTAAATCCTTAGGGTACCCTTGGTTGAAGGAGGGGTGAGAGTTCCCCTTACTAGAACTTCTCTAGAACCCTTGCCCCTAGTGGAGGGCAAGATCCTTGGATGGGGTCTTCTTCCTTCCAATTCCCTAGGGTTAGAACCCTAGGGTGTATTTTCAAAAAATGAAAAGGGAGAAAAGGGCTTTGGTTTCGGTGGGGAGAGTGGGGAAGAAGAAGAATGAAAGTTCTTTCTCCCTCTTCGTCCCTTCTCTCTTATTTATACTATTCTCATGAAGGGACATGTCTCTTCACTTCCCTAGCTTTAACTAGGGCGTTCCTTATTCTCTCAACATGAAACACCCTTGGTGCATTGGTTAAGACATGGTTAGTGTAACTAGGAGGTTCAAGATTCGATCCTTGCTTCCTCCTTTCTACATTTTCTTTTTATCACATTTTGCACTAATCCACATCAAAGCCCATTAAGCCAAGCCCATCATGACATTTCATAATAATGTTTCATGAATTCATAGCATTACATATGGGGAAAAATTGGGGTGTTACACGTGACACCTAGTTAGCGGGCATCAATGGTCTAGGGAACATTTTATATCATATTCTATTTAATAAAGGCAAAGATCGATTATTATATTTATTTCATGATTGTGCCCACTGAATAAGTATAATAATATCCTTGGGTAGTAGGTTCTGAGCTACATTATATCAATTGGTTTAATTGATAGTGAGATGATGTAGAGAACACTACTCTTTGTTGGTTAGGTATGGCTTGGCAGTTTCCAAGACTACCATGGGGTCGAACCTGAGAGACCTCTCTATGTCTACGAATTAAAATTTTAATCCGAATAGAGACTCATCACCCATTTGACCGTCTCGTCGTCGTGTTAATTAATCCAAGTTACAACTTGGCCAAAACCGAGGTTAAGGCCTTGTAACTTTCTAGATTAATTAACCATGGAAAAGAAGACGATTTGGATCGGCGATTTTTGTGTTTATATTCGGGATCCAGTTAATTAATTATTATCTATGATAAATAATCAAAATAATTAACTAACATGCATAAAATGACGAAGCAAAGTAGCATGGCACAAATAAACATAACAAAGGTAAATTGGAGCTCGGGAGAGTTATACCTCGTCGTTTACCTCGCAGTCATCTACCATATGACCCTCCCTTCCTAGACGTCATGTGGGCGACGATCTACCAAAACGCGGAGTCACCAAAGGCCTCTAATTAATCACCTATCTTCTTCACCCCATTAGCCAACAAACCCTAGAACTAGGGTTTATACCGCCGGCACCTTTGCTCCTCCTCCACCTTGTGCCGCCGGCCACAGAGGTCACCAAAGATCGCCGGCCACAAGATAGCTCCAGGAAGAACCCAATGAAGAAGAAGAACCGGATGAAGATGAAGAAACAATCCTCTTCTTCCTCCTTAAACCCGCCGGAAGTCCCTCCACCGCCGGTGCTGCAAAGATGAAGAAGCTTGCCGCCGGCTGAGCTCCACAGCTCCTTGGGTGATCACGGTGAAGAGAAGAAGAGCTTAGGAAGAGAACTAGAGGAAGAGAGCTATCCTTCAACCTCTCCCAATCTCTTCTTCTTCTCCCTTCACCGTCGCCGACCACCTCCACCGAGCGCCTCCTTCTTTTCTCCCCACGCCGCCGGTTTCTCCTCTTCCAAGTTGTTGCCATGTTCCTCAAGATGGAGTCGAGTCCTCCTTGATACCGGCCACCACTTGGATCAAAGAGGAAGAACCAAAGGAGGAGAAGAAGATGCTTCTTCTTCTTCTCTTGTGCGTGACCTAGGAGAGAGTGAGAGAGGTAGAGAGGCTAGGGTTTTGTTTTGGATTAATTCCAAAAATTAATCCAGGATTAATTAGCCTTGTATCATGACTCCTATGGGATATTTATAGGGCTAAGATAGGGACCAAGAGGAGGAGTTGGTTCATGGCCCGCTAATGGATCCAAACCCGATCCATTAATGGTGATTCATTCCACTAAAGGATCCCATTGCACTTCCTCACCAACCCCCATATTTTCATATGGGCTCCACATATTACAAATCAACTTGGAGTCCGATAATTAATTTAATTTACTGATTATTAAATTAATTATCCTCTTTATCTTTGATTAGTACCACTCAATTTTTTCATTATGCCGAACCATAGTCCACTTGCACGATTTGACATGACGACCTTTTTGAGCTCACTAAGGGTGCATCATCATCCTGACTCACCAGAATTCGGATTCCGTTAATAATCAATGGCACATCATATTATTAATATTATCTCCCAACTTACCAGGCCTATTGATCTAACAGAATAGATCTCGCCCATTGGTAAATCAAAGAAATAATAATTAATAATATATGCCCATCATTATTTCGGGATTAAGAGATCATACTCCATAATATTATCCGAGGTCTAATCAAATTTACGAAGTTAGTGCAAAAATTGGAAGACCTCTCTTTTGGTCCTACTCAATGTACACAAAGTACACTAGTCTAATTCTATCGTTAAGATAAACCACACCTAATTATACTAAAATCGTTCTGATGGTTTGTCCAACTCCATCTCGGTTGTGAGCCTCTTTCTTATACTTCGACAAGGAAGCTAATAACATGATCTTCTGTGCGACACCACGCACCATGTTATCAACAATGCCAATTATCAGACAGTTTGTGCACATACTAATATAAACATGCACTGTGTGATTTTACGATTCTCTTTAAAATGTAGATGTATCCTAACCAAAAGCAAGGCTTTTAGTATACATCCTAACAATCTCCCACTTATACTCAAAGACTTTGCTGTTTTCAAAATGTCATACATCTAACCTCTAGATCCTTCACATGCCTAAAAGCTCTCGCTACTAAGGCCTTAGTGAAATGATCCACCTAGGTCATCTTCTGATGCAAGCTAGGCAACAACAACTATTCCTCTTTTGGGTGGTACTTGCGCTCTATGTGTTTACTTGCTTTATGGACTCGTGCTTCCTTCGAGTTCGCAACTGCACCATTTTTAATCACATTAAATGTGATCGTTCCTAGCAAACCAGGAATCACATCGATGTCCATCTTGAGGTTTCTGAACCTTGTAGCTATATTGGCTGCCTCGTAGGCTGCCAGAATATCCAGCCTCCATAGTAGGGTCCATCGCGCAGACACTGCGCAACACTCTACTATACAATGGTTCTACCTCCAAAAAGTGAACACAAAACCCAAGGAATACTTTTATATGCCCCTATCTAGATTGGGATTCTGTATCCATATAACCTACAGAAAATTGGTTTGCCCGGTAAATCAGCATATAGTCCTTAGTCCTTCTCAGGCACTAATACATGATTTTACCGCATTCCAATTTCTTTGACCTGGACTCAGATATCTGTTACCCATGCCCACGGCATAACATATATCTGTGCTCATTTCTAGCGTACAAGAGACTTCCTTTAGCTGATGCTAGAGGAACTGTCATTACCTACTCTATCACCTTTGATAATCCAAACATATCTCTTCAATAGAGTAGCTCGAAAACTAAAAAGTACAAAACTTTCCTTTGGAGGTATCCATGCTAAAATGAGCTAGGACAATGTTTTATGTGAAGCTTGAGATAAGCACATCATCCTTGTCTAGTGATCCCTTAGATCTTTGATCCCCAAGGGTGTGTCTTACTTCTCTCAAGTCCTTCATAATCATGTGGACAACCATACCCTTACGTCTGACAATATTCCATTATTTTTGCCAACTAATAAAATATCATCTACGTATCATACAAGAATACCACTTCGTTTTGTCACATACAATGCCATCCGTCCTTTGAACAAATCCATATAGTTGGATTTTATCATTTCAAAGCGGATGAACCTTGTCATAGGTCTGGGATCCAGCTCATGATCACTTAGGACCCAGTCCATAGACACTCCAAGAACATGAGACTTTTAGGTTGTCTAACAACCCTCCCACTATGATATGGTACCCCTTATGAATCTTCTGTGACACGAGGTGCAGTGTCCTGTGGTATTACCTCTTGTACAGTTGGTACTAAGATCAGAATGTCCCTTTATTTAATTTACTCAGAGAAACTCTACACCTGGACTTGTGATTTATTACATAGTCATTTTCCTAAGAATCAGATATTCATCCCAACGAATATCCTCTGATCCTTAGGACTAATAAACCACCTTATTGTTCTCTTAGGATAGCCTACGAACATATGCACCAGATCCCAACTTGTCAGTGTCTCTTTTCAACACAAGTGCTGAACTACTCATAGTCTGAACATGCCTTAGACTAAGCCTTCGCTTAGTCCACATCTCTATGGTTTTAATAGACTATTGACTTAGACAGAATCAAGCATATACACCTTCGTATCCAGGACATATCCCTTTGAACAAATTTGGCTAATCTCAGAGAGGCTTATCATCTTCTCAACTATTAGCTTAAGAGATCTTTTTCCTTCCATGTGTTGCACCATTCTGTTGGGGCACACTAGGTGCAATGAATTGGGATCAAATCTTAATTTTCTGATAAGTAAGTCCTTCAACTATCCCTAGAGGTATTTGCCATCATGATCTAATCATAATGTCACAATACTTTTACTTTGATATTTCTTCTGCATCAGACTTAAACTCTTTGATCTCATCAAAGTATTCAGTCTTGCAGTACATCAAGTAAATGCATTCTGTCCTTTAAATAATTGTTCATAAACAAAGTATTTAAGGGTACCTCTATTCTGGATAGGCTAAGGACTTATACTTATCAGGATAAACCAATTTCAACATATCTTTGGCTCTATGCCCCTAGTCTTAGAACAAGTCTATTTGGTTTTGTTACTACCCTAGTGAGAGTCAAAAGTATCTTAAGGAAGACAAGTCTTCCATAGCCAATGAACTGTTGGATCGAGAAAAATGATAGAGGGGGGGGGGGGTGAATATCATTAAAACTTTTCGGATTAATTAGAGCAGATACGCAGCAGAAATAAATAAATCACATAGGAACACAAGTCAATTTTTACTTGGTTCGGAGTCGCGGTCGGCTCCTACTCCAAGGCTTACGGTCCTTGGCCATTTACTTTGGGCAATACTATAATCGCGCAAAAAGGATTTACAAGTTAAGTTCTATAGTATTTCAGAAAATTGAAATTTCTACACTTTTCGTTATCCACGCTAGATGTGGATCATATTTCGGTGCAAAGGGTCATTGTCGGTACTGGATCTCGAAGTCGAGGTTTGCCGGGGCGTAGCGCTTGAATGAAAAGCTTTGGAGCATTGAGAAAAATGAATATTTGATGCCTTGGAGTCGAGCCCCTTTTATAGTGCTAAAACGGGTGCCTGACCCATTGGGGGCGCCTGACATGTTCCTGCACACTCAGTGAACAAGTTAGAACATAACAACATCTTAACTTCTGAACCCTTTGCCATTATCAAAACCCAGGTTTGACTTAGGTGCTGCCTGCACCAACAATCTCCCCCTTTTTTATTTATGGCAACCCGGTTCAAAAAGTTAAGTTAAAGAGATAGGTAAAGTAACAGATTTAATTTCCTCCCCTGGAAGAAATCTCCCCCTGAGTTTTTCAAAGATTCGTGGGGTTTTTAAAAACATTTCTAAGTCTTTTGTTTCTAAAATTGAAAGGATTTTTCAGGTTTTCAATACTTAGAGAATTTTCATAAAGGGATTTTTATGTTAGAAAAATTTTCAAAATATTTTTGAGTTGGGCACTTAGAAAACTTTTTAACACATTTAGCTTCAGTACTTAGAAAATTTTCAAGAGAACTTTGAAGTTTTTATAAAATTTTCCACCAGAAAATTTTAGAATGATTACTTAGAATATTTTCGAAATCAATTTTGAGTTAAGTACTTAGAATAATTTTGAACAAAAATTATCTTTCAAAAAGAACTTAAGTACTTAGGGAACTTTACTTTTTGAAAAAGGAGATAAAAGTTTTGAAAAATTTAATTTTGAGAAAAAAATTTAAATTTTAAACCCTTCTTTTCTCTCCTTTCCAATCTCTCCTCATTTGCCATATATCAACCAAAATATAGCAAAAAAATGAGTAATAAAAAGTAAGGTTGAACCAATTCTAAGTATAAACTGGACCAAATAAATTTAAATTTTCTCTTTCGGGTCCTGTCTAACCCAGTTAGCTACTTACTAACTGTTATAAACAGTAGTTTTTGCTAGGGTTAGTCAAGTTAAGTGATCTCTTCAAGTTAGATTTTTTAAGCTTGACACTTAACCTGATTACTGTTTAATTGGTATTTATTGCCCCAATTACTGCAGATGCATTGAATTAAAGCATCTTGAATCAAGGCATAGACCTAAGCATCTCAACCCAGTCTAGGTTATCAATCAAAAGTACCCTTAGGTGCTTGTGAGATTCTAGCTTTTAGATCTATAGGTGCATGCAGTTCTAGGGTTAGGGCCTAAGCTAAGTCCATTTGCGAAAAAACCCTAGTTTTGAAGGGGGTAAGTTTTAAAAAAAACTATGTCGGAAAATCATTTTAAAATAAAAAAAGAAATAAAACAGTTTTAAAAAAACATAAATAGAGCAGTCCTATTCTACCAAGCATAACCCTAACTACCTTCTTAGTGAGCTGAACTCAGACTCAGGTAAGGGTTTGGTGAAGATATCAGCTAAGTTTGATTTTGAATCTACATGCTTAAGGACTATCTCACCCCTGGCTATATGATCTCTTACGAAGTGGTGTTTAACCTCTATATGTTTAGTTCTAGAGTGTTGGATTGGGTTCTTAGTTAGATTAATTGAACTTATGTTATCAATGTAGACTTGGGTTTGGGTGTAATCAAGCTGGAAGTCCTTAAGAGTGTGCATCATCCATAATAGTTGTGCTACACACTCTCCTAAAGCAACATATTCAGCTTCGGTTGTAGATAGAGCTACGCAGTGTTGCATTCTACTGCACCAACTGACTAGACTGTTTCCTAAAAGTTGGCAGCTTCCACTTGTACTCTTTCTATCTAGTTTGCATCCAGCATAGTCAGAATCCGAATATCTTGACAGGTCAAAAGTTGAGGTCCTAGGATACCAAATCCCTACGTTAAGGGTGCCCTTAATGTATCTAAGTATTCTTTTTAGGGCTGCTAAGTGCATTTTCTTAGCACAGGTTTGGTACCTAGTACACATTCCTACAGTGAAAATGATATCAGGTCTTCTAGCTGTAAGGTAAAGTAGACTTCCAATCATACTTCGATATAGTTTAAGGTCTACAGGTTTACCTTCAGGGTCACTATCTATTTTTACATTTGTGGCTATAAGGGTACTTATGCTTTTAGAGCTATCCATTTTAAATTTCTTTATTAACTCCTTAGCATATTTGGATTGATGAACATAATTTCCATCCCTAGTTTGCTTAATTTGTAATCCTAAGAAGAAGTTGAGCTCACCAACTAAGCTCATTTCGAATTCTTTTTTCATTATTTTTACAAATTCTTTTAAGAAATTTGAGTTGGTGGATCCAAAAATTATGTCGTCAACATAGATTTGGGCAATGAAAATGTCTCTTTCTAAGGTCTTAATAAACAGAGTTGAGTCAATTTGTCCTTGGTTAAATTCTATAGAAATGAGGTAGGTTGATGGGTGTTCATACCATGCCCTAGGTGCTTGTTTTAGTCCATACAGTGCCTTATTGAGTTAGTAAACGTGGTCAGGTTTTTCTAAGTCCTCAAAACCAGGGGGTTGTCTTATATAGACTTCTTCTCTAATAAACCCATTTAGAAAGGCTGACTTTACATCCATTTGGTAATGTTTAAATCCTTTATGGGTTGCAAAGGCTAGCAACATTCTAATAGACTCAAATCTGGCTACTGGGGCATAGGTTTCGTCATAGTCTAACCCTTCGACTTGACTGAACCCTTTAACTACTAAGCGGGCTTTATTTCTAACTATTTCTCCTTGATCATTTAGCTTATTTCTAAATATCCACTTAGTATCAATAATGGATTTGCCCTCAGGTTTAGGTATTAGTTCCCAAACTTGGTTCCTCTCAAATTGGGCTAACTCTTCTTGCATTGCTATGATCCAATCAAGATCAGGTAAGGCTTCCTCTATAGTCTTAGGTTCAATTTTTGAAATCAGTGCGATCTGACTATGATTTCTATAGGAAGACCTAATTTTGACTCCTAAGGTTGGATCACCCATAATTTGATCAGTTGGGTGACTGAGTCTAGGTTTCTTGGTTCTTCTAGAACTTGGTTTAGCCATAGGTCCGGCTGGACGGTTTGGTTCAGTATTTGGTTCAACTACTTGGGTTGGTTCAATTGTTGGTTCAATTGACTCGGTAGTTGATTCAATAGTCATTTCATTTAGAGGTTCAACTAGTGGTTCAATTAATGGTTCAATAATTTGTTCATTATCTTCATGATCAATATTTGATGGATTTAGATTTGGATCATCAGATTTTGAATTAGTTTCCTCATCAAATATTAGATTTGTTATTTCTTCAATTTTGTTAGTTTGTTTATTGTAGACCCTATAGGCTCTACTTGTTGTTGAATATCCTAAAAATATTCCAGGGGTTGACTTAGACTGTAATTTCCCTAGGTAGTTCTTGGTGTTTAGGATGTGGACTTTGCACCCAAAGACCCTTAGGTAGTGTAGGTTTGGAAGTCTATGATAATATAATTCATAGAGAGTTTTATTATGTCGTTTGTTGATTAGGATCCTATTTTGGATATAGCAAGCCGTACTAATTGCTTCTACCCAAAATTGATTAGCTAGATTGAATTCATTGAGCATAGTCCTAGCGACTTCCTGTAGGGTTCTATTTTTCCATTCTACTATCCCATTTTGCTGGAGGGTTCTAGGACATGAGAATTCATGAATATACCCGTTTATTCTACAAAATTCCTTGAACCTTTGATTCTCAAACTCTCTCCCATGATCACTCCTACGTCTTTTGATTTTGGTATCATTTTGATTTTCAATTATCTTACAAAAATCAATAAACAGGTTTAGGGTTTCATCCTTAGTCTTTAGGAACCTTACCCAAGTAAACCTAGAGTAATCATCGATAATTACTAAGCAGTACCGGTTTTAGCTTAGTGACTTGGCTCCATGTGAATCAAATAGGTCAAGGTGCAGGAGCTCAAGTGTGGTTTGAGTTAGGTCTGATTGAATTTGTTTGTGATTAGACCTGGTTTGTTTACCTTGGTTGCATGATTCACATATCATGTTTTCAAGGTTCTTAATTTTTGGTATTCCTTTAATTAAACCAAGTTGGGTGATTTTTGAAATTAATCTTAGATTAGTGTGACCTAATCTCCTATGCCAGAGGTTTGATTCTTCTAACTGAGTTAAGAAGCATTTAGGTACTAAGGGTAGGTTTATAGTCTAAACGTTATTTTTCCTAGTGCCCTTAAGCATGACTTCTGAGTCTTGCAAATTTCTAATCAGGCAGTCAGAGTTGGTAAAGGTAACTACATAGACAGTATCACATAATTGACTTATACTAAGCAAATTGAATTTAAAGTTCTCAACCAAGAGTACATTTTTAATTACAAAATCAGATTTGAGTTCAAAGTTACCTGACCCAATGACTTTGAGTGTAGCATTGTTGCCAAATGCTACTGAGCCTAGGTTCTTGAACTTGAGTTTGATGAATTTCAATTTGTCTCCAGTCATGTGTCTGGAGCATCCGCTATCCAACATCCATTGGTCCAAATCTTTATGTTCCTACACATAAAGAATTTGTTGATTTGGTTCCAATTAGAATTAAGGATAGCTTAAATTGATTTTCACAACCTAGTCTGTCTCACCCAATCTAGAATTATCAATCATGTTAGCCTTATGGATTTTGTGAGACAGTTTTTAATAGAAGTAAAGATTTTATTTTGAAAAAAATGATTAATTTTGAAAAGGTTGAATTAATTTTGAAAATAGTTTAATTGAATTTTAATTTTAATTGAAATCTGTGTTAGATTCAAATCTGACAATAGTAAAGTGAATTTGGTTTTCAAAAATCGACTTCCAGGTCTTGGCGAGGTACTAGGCCTTCTTTGGTCGTAGCCTTATTGGATCATCAACCCTTTCCTTGACAAAGCCTTTTATTGAAAATTCATCTTCAAGTTACTCCTTGAAAGATTTTGGTCTAACTAGTTTGGGTCTTGGATCGGTGGCTTCGGCTAGTTCCGCCAAAATGGCTTCCCTAACGTACTATCATCTCACCTCCACCCAATACTAAGTTGTTTAAATTTTAGTTAATCGATTTAGTCCTTAATCTAACCATTCCTAGGTCTAAGCATGATAATTTATAGAAATAAATAAACAAACAAGCATGCAATTTTAAGTTAAGAAAAGAATTTATCTAATTATAAAAATTGTTTTAAAGATGGCTCCCCCTGGACTAAAGCCACGGTAATGATTAGGCAAGATATGAATCTTGTCCTTGGGGATCCAATACTGGTTTGGTCCATCTTGGTTGTTCAGGCATAGTTTGGGCACCCATGCCTGAACTTTGGGTCTAGATTGGTTCAATACAGCATTTTATCCTCTTTGTCTCGACTTGGTTCGATACCCTAACCCGAATCGATTTAGAACGGACTTCAATTTTCCAAGGATCATGTCAAGACCCTTGGAACCCGAAGTGATTCATTCTAAAACCTCTCTAAGGTCCTTGACTTGAGTTTTCAAGGAGGAGTTCTCTTTCTCAAGCTTTTCAACTTGAGTAGAGGGTCCTTCTTGAACCTTCTCGGTCAAGGATCTAGAGTCAGCTCCCTCTTTCAGAAGTTTTACTTCCTGTCGGAGGGACTCGACTCGGATTTTGGCTTTCGCCAAGTTACTAGATAGGTAAGCAATTAACTCTGATAATTCAACTTTAGAATAACCACTTACAGTTATTTTGCCGTTCTCCGAAATTGTGAGCCTTCCGTCGTCCGGCTCCGATTCTGATCCGGTGTCGATGTCTTCCGAAGCAGCCAAGGTGAGCAGGTTCGATTGTGGGGTATCTTCTTCTTCTTTGGAGGAAGACTCATCCCACGTGGCTTGAAGGGACTTCTTCCTTCGAGTCTTCTTGGCTTCTTTTAGATTTGGACACTCCGATTTGTAGTGTCCCTTCTTGTTGCATTCGTAGCAAGTCACATTTGATTTGATCTTAGACGTTGAGGGTTCAACTGGATCTTCCTTCTTTCGGCTGGCTTTTCTTCTATTGGTCTGATTCTTCAGCTCCTTGTAGTAGTCCCGGGCTAGCCGAACCAGCTTGGGTCGATCCCCTTCACTGTCTTCTGAGTCTGAGTCAGACTCGGGTGCAGGTTGAGGCTTTTTCTTGGCCACCTTTCCTTGGGTTTTTTCTACAAGAAAAGCAATACCATTCTCGGCTAAAGTGCAGTTAGTTTGCTCATGTAGTTCTAATTCTGAAAATAATTCGTCTAATTTAATTTTAGAAAGGTCCCTAGAAACCTTGTAAGCATCTACCATAGATGCCCACAGAGTATTTCTTGGGATAGCGTTTAGGGTAAACCTGATAAGGTCACGGTTTTCTACCTTGTGACCGATTGTGTGCAGGTGGTTCATCAGCTCCTGAATCCTGGCATGGAGCTGGGCTGCTGACTCGCCTTCATTCATTTTTAGTGTGTACAATTTGTTCAGTAGTAGGTCCCTTTTGCTGATTCTGGTGTCGGAGGTACCTTCGTGCAATTCAATCAGCTTACTCCAGAGTTCTTTCGCACTGTTGAAGGGTCCCACCCGGTTAGTTCTTCTTTGGTTAATCCGCATTGAAGTGTCTGGGTTGCCTTTGCATCAGCCTCTATCTTTTTTTCAGTGAGGCGTCCCATTCTGTGTAGTGCTGTGCCACTCCTTCAGCATTCTTGGGGATTTCCATGACAGATTGGATAATAATCCACATATCCACCTGAGTTTTCAGGTGGACTTCCATCCGACTCTTCCAGTAGGAGAAGTCTTCTCCACTGAAGAGTGGTGGTCTGGATGTGCTGAAACTTCTTGCATGGCCATTTATAATTTTTGAAATAACAGAAAAAAAACAAAGAGATCCTATCCCAAGACATGGTCTTGGATTAGTAGTGCGGGAATAAAATAATTGAAAAACAATGATCGTGTGGTGATGCACCAACCTCGATTAACGAGAAAAATTCTTAAGAAAAAAAATTAAAAAGTTCGTAAAAAACCGAAAAACTCTCAAATTGGTGGTTGCACCAAATTTGAGCCACCCGCTCTGATACCACTTGTTGGATCGAGAAAAATGATAGAGGGGGGGGGGTGATTATCCTTAAAACATTCGGATTAAATAGAGCAGATACGCAGCAGAAATAAATAAATCACACAGGAGAACAAGTCAATTTTTACATGGTTCAGAGTCGCAGTCGGCTCCTACTCCAAGGCCCACGGTCCTTGACCGTTTACTTTGGGCAATACTATAATTGCGCAAAAAGGATTTACAAGTTAAGTTATACTGTATTTCAGGAAATTGAAATTTCTACACTTTTCGTTACCGACGCCCAATGAGGATCATATTTCGGTGCATAGGGTCGTCGTCGGCACTGGATCTCGAAGTCGGAGTTTGTCGGGGCGTAACTCTTGAAAAAAAGCTTTGGAGCATTGAGAAAAATGTATATTTGAAGCCTTGGGGTCGAGCCCCTTTTATAGTGCTCAAACGGGCGCCTGACCCGTTGGGGGGCACCTGACACGTGCCCTTCAATCAGTGAATCCTTATCCGCGGGCTCGGTCAGTACTTATCCTCCCCCACTTGGGCGCCTGAGCTAATGGGGGAGCCCATGACCTCACGGGTGCCTGATCTGCCTTGGTTCAGTGGCTTCGCAGCTATGTTTTGGGTTTTGCCTTCACTCTTGGGCGCCTGTAACCTTATGGGTGCCTGAGCCCATTCGGGCGCCTGTCTCCATTCGGGCGCCTAGGCCCAGTGAAGCACCTTCACTTGCAGACGATCAGTCCTTCGACCCTGCAACTTAGGTTAGTCCCAAAAACATAATAAGCAATAGTTACAGCCGTAGTTGTCTTGGTTCTGACTTCGGGTCTCCCTAATGGAACCCTAGGTCGAACCGACGCCTACTGTTCCCTCGACGGGGAATGCATCCTCACCTACTCCTCTCACGAGAGTTTACCTTTTGTCAACCGTCTCCTCCGGTTGGACTTTTGCCCAATCCACCTGACCAGGTCTTAGTGCCGAACTTTCGGTCAGGTCTTCGGTGCCCAGCCTCTTGCTAGGACTTCGTGCCATGTCCTCGACCAGGACTTCTTTGCCCGACTTCCGGTCAGATCTTCTTGCCCAGTCCTTGATCAGGACTTCATTGCCCAGCCCTTTGCCAGGACTTCTTACCTAGTGTACCTACGACTTCATCCTTCACACTCAGTGAACAAGTTAGAACATAACAACATCTTAACTTCTGAACCCTTTGCCATTATCAAAACCCAGGTTTGACTTAGGTGCTTCCTGCACCAACATGAACCCTAAGGCTTATTGGTTGATCACTTTTGAATCCCACTAGAGTTTAACAAACCAAACCTTAGAGACAAAATACATGTTTGGTTCTACTTGGAAGGAACCTTTTCCTTACATTAGTTAAGATGATAAGCTATTAGTTGCATCATGGGAGTTTTTGGTTTTATGTACTAATTGCCTATCTATATACTTTAATAGACATTTCTTCTATTCCACTATTAACAAATAAAAGCAATAGAAAATATCTTATTCCAGAAACTGAACAAGGTTCTTTCCTAAAAACTAAGTGCATAAAGGCAATCTCTATAAAACCAAAACTATGTCAACCTATGCTAAAGACATAAATGAAATAGATAAAACTCTCACTGTAAAAAGTCGTCTCCATAGCCCATCCATGTAGTCAGTGATATCCTCCTCAACTAGCCGTCGGGTTTCCTGAAACTCCTGCACAAAAATGCAGACATGATTAGTGGCATCCGTATCTACACACCAGATACCGGTAGATATCACCGCTAAACATGTTACAACGACACAAGAAGAAAATATACCTGTGGTACTACTCTGACGAAGGGAACAATCTGTCTTCCAATGTCCAGACTGCTTACACACAAAGCACTTGCCTTTCGGCATCTTTATGCATCCTTGAGGTCCCTGTGTCTCTTTCTTTGCTCCAGCTTGTTTCTTCTTCTTCTTTCCTTTCGGTTTAGAAGCAGAAACCTCTTGAGCAACAAAAGTCTATGAACTCTGATGAGAAAACCCCTTTGCCGCCTCGAGTTCTGTCAGAAGCTCTGCCCATGAATATGCACGATTGTCCATATTGTATCTTAGGCGAAACTCCTCAAAACTCTTTGGTAGAGATAGGAGGATAAAATCGATCTGGGTTTCCCCATCGATTTTCGCTCCAAGGATTTCCATCTCCTTTAGCCAAGCCATCATTTTAAGGACATGATCCTTTATAGGCATGGCCTCAACCAAGACAGTTGTCATCAAGTTCTTCTAGATCTTATGCCTAGCGGCTCGATTACTTTCCCCGAAGAGTTCATCGAGTTCAGATATTTTATTACTGGTAATGGAAGAAGCCTGATTTTAATGACTCTCAGTCATCTCGTCTGCTTCTAGCCATTTCCTAAAATATTCAAACTCCTTTTCGGTATTAATCTCGCTAGGTTTCTCGGCATAGAACTTGACATGATCACTTTTGGGTTCCTCGGCAGTAGAGACAAAATCCATGTTTAATTCTCAATCCATATTATTAGGCGCATTAAGTTGGTTTTCACTTTGAATTAGGCCAAGTGGGTCTAGATCCATTTTAAAGACCAGAGAATCATAACAATCACACACATTAGTTTTTGAAAATAAATTGATACCTCAAAAACAATTTATTACAAAATCTACCAACAACTCAAAACACCGAGAATTTCGCATGCCATAATGGTGTGGACGTATATAAATTCTACATTTGTGAGAAGAGGTTTTTGTTGGTGCAGGAAGCACCATATCGAACCTTGTTTTAATATTGGCAAAGGATTCAAAGTTAAGTTTGTTTGTGATCTAACAATATTCACTGAGTGTGCAGGAAAAGTCCTAGCGAAGGGCTGCTAGGCACCTGGCGAAGGGCTGCCAGGATCCAAAGCCCTAGCGAAGGACTGCTAGGCACCTGGCGAAGGACTACCAGGATCTAAAGCCCTAGCGAAGGACGGCTAGGCACCTGGCGAAGGAATGCCATGATACAAAGTCCTAGCGAAGGGCTTCTAGGCAACTAGCGAAGGGCTGCTAGTCACCAAGTCCTAGCGAAGGACTGCTAGGTAACTAGCGAAGGGCTGCTAGTCACCAAGACCTAGCGAAGGACTGCTAGGCACCTGGAGAAGGACAGCTCGGCATCCAAGACCTGGCAAAGGACCGTCAGGCAAAACTCCAACCAAAGGAGCGGTTGGCATCAGGTACATTCTCCCGAGAGGAGTAGGTGAGGACGCGTTCCCCGTCGAGGGAACTGTAGGCGTCGGTTCGACCTAGGGTTTCATTTTGGAGATCCAAAGTCAGAACCAAGACAGCTAAGGCTGTATAAATAAATATTTTATTATTTGATTGTGTTTTGGACTAACCCTGGATGCAGGACCAAAGGAACGTGTGTCTGCAGCTCAGAGAGCCTCAAAGGAATGAGGCAACAGCTGACCAGGGCGCCCGGAGTGTCCCGGGCGCCCCCATGGTGAACACAAAACACAAGTTACAAAAACAGGCTTCGACAGTACAACTCCCGGGCGCCCCCGTGCTCCCGGGCGCCCCTGCATTGCGGGCGCCCCCAGTGCCAGTTACCGAAGCACACCCTCGCGAAGCCAAGAAGATGGAGTTTTGACCCGGTCAATTCGGGCGCCCGGAGCGCTCCGGGCGCCCGGTCAAACCTGATCCCGAAGGTAAAGGGATCAGATGTTGACCGAGCATTGCGCGGATCAACTGCCACGTGGGGGGGGGGGGGGGCGCTCCCGACATCCCGGGCGCCCCCAGGCCCTATATAAAGGGACCTCAACCCCAAGCTTCAACAACAACTTCCAATCAACGCTTCTACGCTCTTCTGCTCTCGCGCTTCGCCTCGGAATCCTTCCAACTCGAGCCGACGACGTCCTGCTGCTTCGAAAAAGTCGATCTACCCCGGACGTCGGTAAAAGAGTGATTTAAGTTTACTGTACTTAATTCTGTAATAATCTTTTGTAAACTATTTGTGCCTTATATAGAATTGCCCAAAGTAAACGGTCAACGACCGTGGGCCTTGGAGTAGGAGTCGACCCAGGCTCCGAACCAAGTAAAATCGACCGTGTCTCTGTGTTGTTATTCTTAATTTCCGCTGCGTACTTGCTCTAAATTTTCCGAAAAATAATTTCCGATATTCACCCCCCCCCTCTATCGGGTTTCTCGATCCAACAGTTTTACCCATTAATTTTACAATCTTGTCTTCATAACTTTCTGACAAGTAAAATTAATAGTTGGTGTTGAGGCAATCTGTGGTCCGGAGTGACCAAGTGTTTTGATGTTTAGGCAAAGGTTTATGCTAGGTTTATCCTTGTCTTCTTATATGTGTATGTTGAGTGTGCAGGTTGTACAGGTTACACATATGGACTTGATTGGATGACCTTGGTACGGTGAAGGGTGGCATGGAGACATGCTGGAGGCTTGTGTGCACCCGAGGGACCTTGGAGAGCAGCGACGATGAGTTGATGGGCACGGACTTCGAGGCATGCGTGAAGGATGGCATGGAGGCAAGCTGGAGGCTTGTATGCATCCGAGGGATGGGAGTGATAGCCCCAGATATAGTAGATTAAATTGTCACGAAAGTTGGGACTATCAGATTTAAATGTGAATGAAATGCTAGAAACCCTTTTACAATCAAAAGTATGAAAATGTAATATAGGGGCCACAGGTCGTATTTTTCTCGGGGCTAGTTGACGTTGTTTGATTCGCACTTATGTTTATGTGTCGTTTATGTTTTGGGTTTCGAATTCAGATTTGGGTTTGGGTTCAATTCGAATCGAAATTGCAATGAAAAGGGAAGAACTTAGCTAATAAGCTAAACAAGTGATGGCAATCAATAACTCCACCAATAGACCACATAATCCACTAAAGCAAGTAACCAATTTTGGAATATAAATCTGATTTCGAATTGCAAAACAAATGTTAAACTCCAAAACAACACAGCAGCATAAAACAGTTCATACAAATTCAATCCTGAGGTTTGACTTGATACCAAGAGGGATACAAACTTACAAATATGTAAAGACTGATGTGCCACAAACTTTCGGATTAACCACTCATAACTAACCAAATGCAAAGCAATCCATTAACAACCGGATACAAAATAAGTGCCTAAGCTTACTTGATACAAAGTGCTAGCACTTAGCAATTTGAGACAAAGATGAGAGAAACTGATGTGCCACTGATTAAGATTAACTGCAGACTTTTCAATGGCTCAATGCAGCTTAGAAAGGCATGCATTTCAGAGAGAATCACTTAGGGTTGCTGAACTGACTTAATGGCAGGTTTGGGATCGAATTTCAGAAAGGGAATTGCTGTGTTTGCAGAAATAACTGATACGATTCACTGAAACAGCATGCAGAAATACAATTTAGTGAGAAACAGGAACTCAAAGCTCAATTGGTATGCAAGGATGAATCAAAAACAGAATTGAAATGCAGAATAATTCAGAAACAGAAAATGATAACTTGGCACAAACAAGGCTGCAGATTTGCAGCAATATTCGCAGAGTTTGTTGTGCAGAAGTTGAGGTGCAACACTTAACATCACTTGGATGAGAAATCAAACAAGCAACAGATTTCAAATTCAATGGAATTCAAATTCAAGGCTTCCTTTATACAAACTTCAGCAACTTCAGCTAAAGATTGCAGAAATGACTTGGTGTGCAGAATTGAAATTGTTTTGCGGAATTTCAGCAGCAGAATTGACAGTAATTACAAGTTGAAAATGCTAAAACAAACACTGATACGCCAATTGAAGTCAGCGAAAAACTGATACGCAAGTTCAAAACTTGATACGCAGGAAACACAAAGCTGTCACGCAAGTAAACTGATGCTGAAATCAGAAACCGCATGAAGACAGAAATGCATCAAAAACTTAAGGAATTCAGTTCAGAAACTGCATCCAATCACTATGTAAATGAAACAACTGCAAGATGAATTCAGATGCATTAAGATAGAGTTCAAGGAAGCTTACGAAAAACCACTTTTTAATTGCAACCAATTGCTGGAATGAGCTAAGTGGCAGAGATTGATCCAATTGTAGAAATTCAGCAATTAACTTGGACACAACAAGCAACTGAACTTAAATGGATTCATTATTCTGAAGATCAGCAAGGATTAAGTGAAACGCACATTAATTTACACAACATGCATGAGTAACTGAACTGAAATTTGCATAACAAACTGAAGCTACAGGAATTGTTGATACGCAAGCTGAAAAAAAAAACAGGGGCACAGCTGATACGCAAGGATTAAACTACAACTAAACTAGAATTAAAAGCGATTATCCACTACAAACATTCCCTAACTATCAAACTTGAAGATTTGAACCCTAATTAAGCAGAAACTATGCAGTAAATGAAGTTAACCAATCTAAAACCAAAACAGAAACTAAACTACAGCAGTAATGGAAATTACAGCTAAACAATGAAATTAAACTATCTAAGCTACTCCTCAACCATTCCTCAACTCAAGAGCTCCTTGGTCGTCAATCAAGGGAGAACCTCGGACCCGCAAGCTCCGCAAATCAGTGAAGATACGTCTCTGCTACTGAAATCAGATCCGACATTGGTCAAACTGAAATTTGGCTCCGAATTCTTCAATCTCACTGTTGTGGCTTGCAAATTGGATTTGGGAATGACCGAGACCTTCCAGGGAACCCCTCTGGTCAGCTCGGATGCAGTGGAAATGGAATACAGCTGAGTTCGTTGAAGTCGGATAGCAAATCTGCCGAGACCTCGCGCAACTTTGCTATTGAGCAAAACCAATCCGAAAACTTCACTGAGACTCTCTTCACTAACCTAGCCCTTGCTTTGATGATGGATTGTGGGATCGCGCCTCCTTGATGAAGAAATCTAGCTAAAAAATGGAGAAGAACAGCTGAAGAAGGAAGAAGACGAGCTAACGGCGGAGACGCGACAAGGGTGAATGCGCAGGAATTTTGATTAAATACATAAGCATTGGACGACCCAGATTTCTCCACATCAATCCAACGGCTGATCATGCTCTGATTGGAGCCAAACTTTTATGATGATGATCTGGGGTCAGGATCTACCTCATGGTAGCTCGGATCCTCCAGATGTGCAACGGATGGTGCAGATCATCTCTATCTGTGAATAGACGCTCTAGAGCCCTCCTTGCTTGATCCAACGGTTGATTGAGCTCTGATTGGAATGAAACCTTCAGATCTTGATCATAGAGCTTGATCAACCCTGACCCTAGCTCGAATTGCTTCGGATCGTCCCGGATGGCTCAGATCTAGCCGCTCTTGAATCGGACGGCCCGGATTAATTGTAAGCTTGATAATTCGATCCGGTTCACATCCGACTCAAGTTTGACCCAGTATGCCCTAGGTCCAGGATCCTTTCATGCCTACAAAAATATATCAGAAAATTAGTGGCCAAATAATCCAAAAATATATAATTTTGCAATTAAGTCCAAAATAAGAGGAAATCCTAAAACCTAGGGTAAAATCACAATTAAGCAATAAAAACATGGGTCAAACATGGATTTTAACATCTAAAATAATCACAAAAATGGTACTTATCAGGGAGCCGAGGATGAAGAGGGCGCGATGGCAATAGTCGAGGCTATGGATGAGGAGTCAGTCGAGTCGTGAGGGTATGAGTGTTGTGTGATTGTACTCGGGGAATCCTAGGGGTCAAGTGCTGAGAGAAGTGTACTCGGAAACGGAAACCCTAGGTGTGTGAGTGGGGCAGTCGACTGCCTAGGAGGCAGTCGACTGATAAAACTCACAGAATGATTTCGGGGCTAGACCAGTCAACCGGTAAAATGACAGTCGACTGGTAATCCCGAAAACTAGGCGTTGGCTAGCAATTAAGGCTAGACCAGTCGATTGGTGGCGAGGGTTTCAGCCCGAGTCCTATTTAAAGAGGACTTCGTGGTGGCTGAGATTCTTGACGAATCATGGCTTGGTTAAAGGCAAGATAGTAGTCTTTGTGCTCAGGTCGTGTCAAGGTGTTGTGGCGAGGTTTCTCCACCCACAAGGAGTGACAGAGTTAGCCGGAGGTTATTCAGGGAGTGATCCACCTATGGATTCTTAGATTAGTCACCCATCCAGGGTGGATACCAAGTAAATCTTCCGTGTTAGCATTGGTTAGTTTTTGTTTTATTGTATATTTCGCTGTGCAACTAACCGTGTAAGAAGAAAGGGGTTCGAAAATTTCTATTCACCCACCCTCTAGAAAACACAATCGATCTATCAATTGGTATCAGAGCGAGGACCGCTCTTGATCGGACTAACTGCCGAGGGAGCACACGCTAGAGGAAAAGAATCATGGAAGACAAATTTAGAGATGATATCTACACTCCACCGCCCTACGACCATGAGGATTTCGCATTTTGGAGAGCAAGGATAGAGACATGGTTCGGGATGGAGTGGGACCTTCGAATAGCGCTTGAAGAGCCATATGAGATACCAAAGGATAAGCACGGGAAGAGGCTTAGGCCTAGATATTGGAGTCAAGAACAACAAGATCAAGCAAAAGCAAACGAGAAGGTAATTAGTATTTTGGTAAATATTTTGCCTAATAACATTGTGAGTTGTGTAGGTGAATATAGAGATGCACATGAATTATGGAATAAAGTCAAAGAATATCATGAAAATCCTACACAAATTCAAGAGCCCAAAGAAATCAATCCATTGATTCAAGAAGTGGAAGAAGAGAGTGAGAGATTTTCGACATCCGAAGAAGAAAAAGAAGGAGAAGTATCAACATCATCAAGTGGAGTGGAAGAAGAAAGTGAGAGGTCATCCACCTCATCTAGAGAAGAGGAGGAGTTCACCACCTCAAGGATTGAGGGGGAGAGAACCTCATCTACACAAGAACAAGAGGAAGCATCTTCTTCATCCAAGGTTGAAGAGGAAGTCAACCTAGCCTCAACCTCCACCAAAGTCAAATCAAAAGAACATATCACATGCTTTGGTTGCCAAGAAAAGGGGCACTACAAGGATAAGTGCCCTCTAGGTAAGAAAAAGGAGGTACTCTCTAAATCCGGGTCCATTCAATTTAAGTCTAACATGAATTGTAGGAATGGAGAAGCCCAAGAGAGGAAGATGAAGATTAGATGCTTCACATGCGGAGAATTGGGGCACTACCACACCAAGTGCCCAAAGAAAAGTGAAATCAAGAAAATGTAGCATCTAAGAAGATGGGAGAAGGAGGAAAGAAGGAAGAGAAGAAGTTCACAACAAGGAGGGACTACAAGGGTAAGGGAGGTACTTCCTAACCCTAGGTTAAAAAGTAATTCAATTTCAAGTTTCTCCTTGCATATTAAAAATTATGTTAATCATTCATTCATGCATGCTAGGATTAATAAAAATTATCTACTTGTGCATAATTTTGGTTTTAAATATAATGATAGGAATAGGAGTAACAAGGTAGATCAACACCCTAAGAAACACATGCATCATGGTAAATCTAGGACCTTTGTACCTAAGGATCAAGGCACTATTCCCAAGAAGGGAAGGATTGTGCCTAGAAAGGAGGGTAGGTCTAGGAATGTTCAATGTGGACCTATGGACTCTAAGGTTAAAGGTCTAGGAAGGAAAAATCAAGCCTTGAGAGCAAGGCTTGATAAATTAGAGAAAACTCTAAAGAGATTCACGGTTGGATCTAAGAGTTTGGATATGGTGTTGGGTGACCTAAACCGCACCAATGATAGATCGGGTCTAGGATACCGATCTAAGGTCTCCCATGTCAAGGGAAAGAGATATGCTAGGATAGTATATGATTATGGCAAGAAGTGGGAGTCCAAAAATGGCGAGGGGATGACATTTAAAGGGAAAAAGAAGAACTTAACCAAAGACAATGTGTCTAAGGTTATGAGTGTCAAGTTTGTAGGCCAAGAGTCACCGGTAGAACACCGATGTGACCTAGTGATGGTTGAGCCATCTAGGGAGGTGGCTAGGGCTAAGAGCTCAAGGGGGAGCTCTAGGAGCCTTTGGGATATATGGTGAATGGATCTTTGGAGGGTTCCTCCTAGAGGTCTAGATGGGCCAATGGAGTGTGCCAAACGAATTGGAGACAGAATTGAGTCTCGATTCATGGGTTTTGGCACGGTGGTTTTGAGTTTCATGCATGGAAATATGACATTGGGGTCATATTCCATGAAAATTGGTTTTTGGTGTGTAATTGCCATGTAAATCAATGCTAGGGACGCATTGTGGGTTGGAATAGGCAAAGACATCAAGCGAAAACCAAAACTAGGACTTTAGGGCAAGGTTTGATTAAAGTTTTTAGCTAGTTTTGGGTTTTGTGTCAAACTTGGTAATAGTGATAGATACATTTTGGAATGTATTTTTCCCAAGTATGCATGGGTATTACAAATGTCTCCACAAAATTTGGGAATTTTTAGAGATTTGTGAAATTTCTGGCGCATTTCTGAATTTCGTCAGAAAGGCTGAAATTCTAATTTTCAGAGTATTAGTCGACTGCCCTGGGGGGCAGTCGACTGGTCAGGGTTGATTTTTGTATCAGCAGCTGGGTATGTGTCCAAATGATGCAAAACAAGTGTATGGAGGCTAGTACACATTGTTTATGGTGATTGAGGATTAAAAGAACCGATAATTGGGATATTATTGGGTTCTTTTTGATGTTAGGCAAAGGGGGAGAAGTGTTGGGTTTAAGTTGGGAAACCAAACACACCTTTGCTAGAAACCCTAGGTTTAGGGGGAGCTAAGATAAAGGGGGAGCATGGTTGCTCAATCCTTGGCGTACGGGGAACCTTGGAGAGGTTCTTAAAAAGTCTTTGCAAATCCAATGTAGGGGGAGCTTTTGAAAAGCTTTAAAAAGCCCATGTTGAAAAAGTCCTAACTTGGAGGGTTAGGTGTGAAAAGTCCTAGATTGGAGGGCTAGGTGTGAAAAGTCCTAGCTTGGAGGGCTAGGTGTGTAAAAAATTCCAAACTTGGAGGGTTAGGTGTAGGATGCCTTGGGATAGGATCCATGTATGCATTCCATATGTATTTATTTAGCATGGTTTTTGCTATTGACTACTATTTTTCTTTCCCTAACTTAAACATATTGCCAAACATCAAAAAGGGGGAGATTGTTGAGGCAATCTGTGGTCCGGAGTGACCAAGTGTTTTGATGTTTGGGCAAAGGGTTTAAGTTAGGTTTACCCTTGTGTTCTTATATGTGTATGTTGAGTGTTCAGGTTGTACAGGTTACACATATGGACTTGACTGGACGGCCTCGGTATGGTGAAAGGTGACATGGAGACAAGCTGGAGGCTTGTGTGCACCCGAGGGATCTTGGAGAGCAGGGACGATGAGCTGATGGGCGCGGACTTCAAGGTAAGCGTGAAGGATGGCATGGAGGCAAGATGGAGGCTTGCGTGCATCCGAGGGACGGGAGTCGAAGTTGAAGAGGGCGTGAAGGCAATAGTCGAGGCTGCGGATGAGGAGTTAGTCGAGTCGTGAGGGTACGGGTGCTGTGTGATTGTACTCGGGGAATCCTAGGGGTCAAGTGTTGAGAGAAGTGTACTCGGGAAGGAAACCCCTAGGTGTGTGAGTGGGGCAGTCGACTGCCTAGGAGGCAGTTGACTGATAAAACTCACAGAATGATTTCGGGGCTGGACCAGTCGACCGGTAAAATGGTAGTCGATTGGTAACCCCGAAAACTAGCCGTTGGCTAGCAATTAAGGTTAAACCAATCGACTGGTGACGAGGGTTTCAGCCAGAGTCCTATTTAAAGAGGACTTCGTGGTGGCTGAGATTCTTGACGAATCTTGTCTTGGTTAAAGGCAAGATAGTAGTCTTTGTGCTCAGGTCGTGTCAAGGTGTTGTGGCGAGGTTTCTCCACCCACAAGGAGCGACAGAGTTAGCCGGAGGCTATCCGGGTAGTTATCCACCGACGGATTCTTGGATTAGTCACCCGTTCGGGGTGGAAACCAAGTAAATCATTCGTGTTAGCATTGGTTAGTTTTTGTTTTATTGTATATACCGCTGTGCAACTAACCGTGTAGGAAGAAAGGGGTTCAAAAATTACTATTCACCCCCCCCTCTAGCAAACACAATCGATCTATCAGTTGGTCCTCTTCGGCCCTACAAATAATAGCAGTGACTCCGATGGGGAGGATACCATTACACGACACTAAGAAAAATTATTTCCGATTATGCGTCTTCCGATGGAGAAGTACACACGCTCTTTAATAATTTCCTATAGTCTTTTCCGACCTAGTGATCCGCAGAACAAGCACATCCGATTGGGAGGAAGGCACTCGGAGCCGACGCGCAGACTTGTTCGCATCACTTATCAGATTGTAATGGAGGCCATGGGACCCTTAGGGTCCCTCTCTCACTTAGTTATTTATGTTTGAGGTTTTTTCACATGCACACACACAACAAGCACAACAACCAACAATAATAGTGCTATGAAAAAAATCCTAGATTATTCCAACTATTATGGCCTTGGTCTCCAATGCGCCTCCAGTTGTGTCGTCACCTCGTCCACTTCATCCTATCTGTTGGGATTGGGTGCATGTTGACATGGATGCGGGTTCATAATTTTAAAATTAATTACGTGCAGCGGAAGGTTTAGCATAAATAATTTCTTAGATTATTTAACCACACATCTAAGCATGCAATTTTATCTTGTGTAGACATGATCATATATTTAAAATTTTACAGAAACGTAAACTAATTTACATATTACCTCACGTAACTCGAAGGAAGGGACGACATCCAACCGTAAGCGTCCCTTTGAAGCTCCGTTTCTATTCGCATCCATGCCGAGTATCTTCAGGATGACTTCGCAAAGCCACGAGTTTCGTGTTCTCGAGAACTACTAGATTCTCCGAGAACGCGACAAGAAAAACCAAGAGAGAAGTCGGAAGACTAACCACAAATAGATGGTCGGCAGAGAAAGGGCAGGGGCGGCCGGCTTGGTGCTCCTTCTTAGGGATGGTTGGTGCACGGCAAGAAGGGGAGAAGAGAAGGAGAGAAAGAGAGGGAGAGAGCCTATGCCTTGATCTCTTCGATTATTTTCCAAGCCTTGCCTTGGGTCCTTTATATAGTAGCCTCTCAAATATGGAATAACTTATTCCATCTTGCCAAGTTTGATTTTATATCATGGTTAAAATCAAATTTTAATTCATGATAAAAATCAATCAAGTCTCTTCTCTTTTATGGAATAAATTTCCTTATCATGGTAAATCAATCCATGATTGATTTTATAAAATAAACCAAACCATGGTTCATTTTAATTTCCATGAAGAAATAAACCAAACCTTGGTTTATTATAAAACAAACCACACTTGGTTTATTTTATAAATTGATCCAAAACTTGGTTCTCTCCCTTTGTTGTGGCCGGCCAAGCAAAGAGGATGGAGGCCCTCTTTGACCGGCCCATCCAAGTCACGCTCCAATGAATTAAACTTATTTAATTCATCTATTAAGTCTTCAAAAGACTTAGTCATTTTACGCTTCCGATGCATCTCTGGAAAATTCAGATTCGACTTATCGTTTTGCTCAACCAAACCTAATCTCTCTTGATTGGAAAATCTAATTTTCAACTCGTTTTAAATCTCTCGGATTACTCGTAGTGCGTGTGACTAAATAGGCTTTCGATTTATGTTGGCCGTCTATAATTAATCAATTATAGAACGATCATGAGTGGCACCTAGTAGTACATCATGATACCCAATTAATCGAAAGATCAACGGTTGACCTCAGAAACAATTCTGAAATCCTTCAGCAGCTATAATGAATCGTGCCCCATTCCCTTTGTAATGCCCGCCAATTACCGTTAGGCGGCGGCGTTACCTTTAACCTTTTTTTTCCTTACTTACTTATATCATTGCGTATGAATCTAACATTGCAGCGGAAATGAAACATAACTAAAAGCATATGCAACGGTAAGGAAGTGATAACGTCATATAACATCTAATAGCATCCATACTTAAATAGACTCCAAAAGAACTAGCAAGTATCATGCATAAAGTAGCAACATATGTCTTATTAGAAATAAGAACTAAGTCTATAGATAGCACTAAAGTGGATCGATCAGTCAAGTCACCACCACACACATTAGCCCTTCCTGCAGCTTCCCTTTCTTTAGAAATTTCTATGTTGATCTGCAACATTAGCAACCAAACTATAAGTATAAAACTTAGTAAGCTCTTTCCTACTCACTAAATCCGTACATCGCATGCATTTTAAAACATATAACATTTCATGGATAGCATAAAATTCATAAGGCACATAAGATACATGAAGACATATAAACATAGAACATGTGCATTTCAAAACATTAGGATGCTCTTTGGAAAACATACTAAATAATACTTTAAAATCATATACATCATCTTCTTTGGGGTCCCCGGCTTTGTACCCATTCTTTCTTTTGCACGCATACCCCTATGTAGGATGCGAGGTAGCTAATCCCGACCTACAGGGGTCTACATTCTAGGCTCACTATCTTTCAGCCTAGGGACAGCTTCGGTAGTCCAAAACCGTGGATCTTTTTCAAGACCCGGTACAAGCCATTCTTTAAAGTAAAATACATATATGCATTCTTTTCTTTTCTTTCTTTCTTTCATATCGAACATGCATTCCTTTCTTTCTTTCTTTCTTTCATATTGCATGTACTATAGACATTCAATCATTCATAATCATAAGCATACTTTCATAGATAGAACATGCATTCTTTCTTTCTTTCATATTGCATGTACTATAGGCATTCAATCATTCATAAACATAGGCATACTTTCATGGCATAATCATTAGCATAAATATCAAGACATGGAAGGACATTTCTTTTAACACATGTAAGTGAAGCAACCATCATGCTAGTTTCATCAATACCTCATACTTATAACATGCTTGTCTTAATTAAGGCAATATATTAGTTTAATCTTTCTTGTCTCATCTTAATACATGCTGGCCGAAACTTCATAGCAAGGATATTATAGCATAAGAGTCATATAATCATGGAAATAAAAATATACATTACATAAGAGGTCATTTACAAGTACACTGGTAGTCTAGACTTCATTAAACACTAGTTTAGGTGCATGAATTGTACTTGAACTTATTCTTAGCCTTTATTCTAGTAATTGGCCAAAATTCACAGTATGTATAACATGGTATAAAATTTCATATAACATGTAAACAAAAATATATTTTACCATTAAGGTCATATACAAGCATAAAGGTAGTCTAGGCTTCATTAAACACTAGTTTAGGGGCATGCTTTGTACTCGAACCTATTCTTAACCCCTATTCTTGTAATTTGTTGAAACTCACAGTAGGGATTTTATAGAATAATCATTCACCTAACATGGGAATAAAAGCATATTTTTCATAAGAATTCATTCACAAGTGCAAAAGTAGTTTGTACTTCACCAAACACTAGTCTAGGTGTATGATCTAGAGTTCTACTTGGATTATCATGCATATGGGTACATGTAACATTTTTCTAAACATCAATACATAGAATGAAGCATGAGTTTAGGCTCAAACAACTTAGATAAGGTACTGACCCTAAGGTATAAATTATTTCCATCATGAAAGAAAACACCCAATCACATGCATATCACTTGATTTAACCATAACTTCATGAAGGTCTATAAAAATATGTTTTAAGGCATAATTTAAGGTCCCTTGGCCGAATGTTACAGCGGTGCCTTAGCATAGATACCACAAAATTTCGTGGCCTAAAACATTTATATAGCAAGGAAACAATCATTAGGACAATAGCCTACTTCATGCATCAACATTTATCCATTTCATGACTTGGCCGAATTCTTCCAAGTCCTTTACATCATGGAGGGCATTCAAACACCATGTATCCATCATATATTCATTACAAAAAGGTACTATCAATTTCATGAACTCTTCCTTTAAGTTTTTGGACATAGAAAAGGGGGTACCCCTTTATGGCCAAAACTTCCCTCAAGGATTTCTTCCATTTTCTTTCACCCAACATCACAAGCAACATAAAAATTATAAAAAACACATAAAA
This sequence comes from Boesenbergia rotunda, assembly GCA_024364735.1. Lineage (NCBI taxonomy): Eukaryota > Viridiplantae > Streptophyta > Magnoliopsida > Zingiberales > Zingiberaceae > Boesenbergia > Boesenbergia rotunda. The sequence continues at coordinate 41,941 of JAGFNQ010005454.1, read as the reverse complement.
AGCCATTATGTTGTAGGTGAGGGAGTCTTACCACTTGTGCTTATGTTCCCAAAAGATCTCCAAATTTTGGAGAAGAAAAGACCTCTTAAACTTGGTGTTTCCTCTTGTTCTTCTCCTTTTCTTCTTCCGGATTGTGGGGCTCGGTTTTGGGCTGCAAGGGGCTCTAGGATTTCGGTGAGGATGAGGAGAAAGGAGAAGAGTTTGGTGGAGATAAAGGGGAAAGGTTTCTTGGTCGAAATGCCTAGGCATTTCCTCCTCTTAATGACCTTTTATGGTGAGTAAAGAGGCAAGCACCTCTTTAATGGTGTCTCTTCAATTTTCTTGTGTCTCTTCATCTTCTTTCCCACTTATCTACAATTTCCCATCCTCTTCTAATAGCACTCTCTTGCTAGGTGAATTGGTTACATGAATATTCTTAAGGCTTTGCTTTCCTTTGAGGTCCAAGGTTCAATCCTTGGCACCTCCTTTTCTTTTTGCTTTCTTTTCCTTTTTATTTTCTTCAAGCCCATGTAACCAAAGCCCAACAAGAGAATGCTACCCATTTAGTTCATACACATGCATATTCATATCATTATTCATTCATTCATGTGCATGATGTCAAGCATAATATTAATGTAGCATATAAACATAATTATCGCACCCATTCACCATATATCAAGAAGGTGCTTAATATCTTCTTTATTCAAAATTTCCCCCTTTAAATTCATAATTTTATTCTTGGCCACATGTTCAATTATTACATCATTCTAGAGGGAAATTTGGGGTGTTACATCCTTCACCATCCAATACCCACTTGGTTCAGGACATGGTCTATATATGTCAGTCCCCACTAGGGTGACTACGTTACACCTAGCCCAAGTACGTTTTCTCGTCTTACGGATTCTAATTACTCACATGTATTTAAGAAATTCATACTCTGAACATGTCATGCTCTGGCCAGAGGCTTTGAGTAACAATCGACGATAGGCCTTGGGTATACATCTCCTCGCAAGGAGTGGTGAATCCTTTGTAGGCTGTTCAAACATCTTCGGGCACTTCGGCTTATACCCAATCATCTTGGGTCCACATCTCCTTGGAGATGCTTGCTTAAGATGTCAAAGTATAAGTCTCCATGACCAAGATGACTTGAACACCGCAAGTCAAAGGAACATCGCACTTAAGCTGCAGTAAGAACTTCACTGACATATCTATATGTAGACTACCATATGAAGTTTTACAGCAAGTCACTCCAATGAACTAGTTCCCTTAATTAGCATTCATGTTTATCTCCGGACATCTCAATGTCACCAGCAAGTGAGAATGAGCTGATTAGAGAATAACCTATGCTAGTCTCAACAGAATTGATAGTGTCCATATTTATCAATTCATCGACTAGGGACAATTTCAATACTTCACAATTGCACATGTAGAGATAATCACTAGTTGTGAATTCATCACAAATTCTCTCATGCTGTGAATTGTATTGCGGACATTCAGTAAATGAGTTTAAGATCTCAATCAAATACACAAACATGTATACTCAAATAGTGAATATTCATTTATTAAAATAAATGATTACAATCATAAGGCGATTGCCTTAGGACACTTCTCTCATATCACTAACAAACTCCCACTTGGCCTAATGCCAATCGCTACGGTACCCAATACCACAGGCTATAATATGACCCTCAAACTTTCTTTAAGGCAAGGCCTTAGTTAAAGGATCCGCTAAATTCCTTTAAGTGGGAATTTTCTCAATTTGTATATCATTCCTACTTATAATCTCTCTGATCAGATGATAGCGGCGAAGCACATGTTTGGATCGCTGATGAGACCTTGGTTCCTTCGCTTGTGCAATAGCTCCATTGTTGTCGCAATAAACCGGTATTGCTTCATCAATGGTTGGAACCACACCAATTTCTGAGACAGACTTCTTGATCCAGACTGCTTCCTTTGCTGCTTCCGAAGTTGCAATATATTCCACTTCCGTGGTAGAATCCGCTACGGTGTCTTGCTTGGAACTCTTCCAACTTATTGCGCCTCTATTCAAAATAAATATGTATCCGGACTGAGATTTGGAGTCATCCTTATCTGTCTGGAAACTGGCATCTGTATACCCACGTATTACCATATCACCTTCTCCATATATTAGGAACACATCCTTAGTTCTTCTTAAGTACTTGAGGATTGTCTTTACAACCGCCCAATGATCCATTCCTGGATCAGACTGGTATCTTCTTGTGATGCTCTGAGCATACGATACATCGGGACTAGTATATAACATAGCATACATGATAGATCCTATCGCGGATGCATAAGGAATTTTATTCATGCAAATCCTCTCGTTTTCTGTGCGCGGACACATAGACTTCGAAAGGTTGATCCCATGCCTAATGGGAAGGTAACCTTTCTTGAATTCCAACATGCTAAACCTTTCTAGCACTCGGTCTATATATGTAGACTGCGAAAGATCAAGCAATCGTTTTGATCAATCTCTATAGATTCTAATCCCAAGGATATAGGTTGCTTCTCCTAGGTCTTTCATGGGGAAAGTTTTGGACAACCAAATTTTAACTGACTGTAAGACTGATATATCATTTCCTATAAGTAATATGCCATCGACATATAACACTAGGAATACGACTGCACTCCCACTAACCTTCTTGTACACACAAGGTTCGTCAGGATTTTGTGAGAAATCAAACTCTTTGATTGTCTCATCAAAATGGATGTTCCAGCTCCTGGATGCTTGCTTTAGTCCATATATGGATCGTCGAAGCTTGCATACTTTGGTTTTATTAACTGATGTGAAACCTTCAGGTTGTATCATGTATACATCCTCAAGCAGGTTTCCATTAAGGAAAGCTGTTTTCACATCCATTTGCCATATCTCATAATCATAATGAGCTGCTAAGGCCAGGAGCATCCGAATGGATTTAAGTATAGCTACTGACGAATAGGTTTCGTCATAATCAATTCCTTGTTTCTGACGATATCCTTTTGTCACTAATCAAGCCTTAAAGGTAATAACATTACCTTCCATGTCGATTTTCTTCTTGAAAACCCACTTGCACCCTATGGGCTTAATCCCTTCAGGTGGGTTAACCAAGTCCCATACTTGATTTTTGTATATGGAATCCATTTCCGACTTCATGGCTTCAAGCCATTTATCCCTTTCTGAATTTTTTAGAACATCTTCATAACTGATAGGTTCGTCATCGTTAATGAGTAACACGTCATTTGATTCACTTATGAGAAATCCATATCTCTTTGGAATATTGCGTGTCCTATCAGACCTACGAAGAAGTGGTGTTGTTTTAGGTTCAACAGATAGCTCATCATTATGAGTTATTGGTTGTGGGTCTAGACTAGGTGTCTATGTAATGTCTATTGGAGTTTCTTGAACTTCTTCAAGTTCAATGCTACTCCTACTATTTTCTTGTAAAAGAAATTCTTTTTCTAGAAATACAGCATGCCTTGAAACAAACACCTTTTGTTCTAAGGGATGATAGAATTGGTAACCTTTCGTTTCTTTAGGATATCCAATAAATAGACATTTATCAGACTTAGCATCCAATTTGTCTGATACAATCCGCTTTACATAAGCAGGACAACCCCATATCTTTAGGTGAGATAAATGAGGTTTCTTACTATTCCACGTCTCATATGGAGTAGTATTGACTACCTTGGTCGGGACTCTATTTAGTAAGTAAACAGCTGTCTTAAGCGCATAGCCCCAAAAGGATTTTGGAAGAGTTGCATGATTCATCATAGATCTAACCATGTCCATCAAGGTTCGGTTACGCCTCTCAAATACACCATTATGCTATGGTGTATATGGCGGAGTCCATTGAGACAATATCCCATTGTCCCTAAGATAATCTTGAAACTCTTGACTTAAGTATTCACCACCCCGATCAGATCGAAGTATCTTAATACCTTTGCCAAGCTGTTTCTCTACATCACTTCTGAACTTTTTGAATTTCTCAAAAACTTCAGATTTGTGTTTCATTAAGAACACATACCCAAATCGTAAGTGGTCATCGATAAAGTAATGAAGTAGCTATATCCTCTTTGTACAAGAGTTGGCATTGGTCCACATACATCAGTATGTATTATACCAAGCAATTCTCCCACTGGTTTACCTTTTTCGGAAAAGGGTAATTTGGTCATCTTGCCTTTTAAGCATGATTCGCATGTATCAAATGAACCGGGTTCAAATGATTCCAGAATTCCACATCGGTGTAATTTGGTCATGCGTTTTTTACTTACATGGACAAGACGACAATGCCACTTATAGGAGTCTATTTGATTATCTATTCGAGCATGTTTGTTGCTAACTTCGATATTGAAAACGTCACTGGATAAATCTAACGTGTAGACACCATTGCATAAAGTTCCGGTCCCATAAAGAACACCATTTAAAGTTATGTAACAGCAATTGTTACTAAAAATTAAATGATAACCCTTTTCATTCAAGCATGAAATAGATACAATGTTCTTTATTAGTGAAGGAACAAAATTACAATTATCCAATTCTAAGACAAGTCCAGTAGGGAGCTTTAGCAAATATGTTCCGATGGCAACAGCAGCAATCTGTGCTCCATTTCCAACTCGCAAATTCGCTTCTCCCTTGACGAGTCTTCTTCTATTCCTTAGCCCCTGTATGTCATTACATATATGTGAGCTACATCCAGTATCAAGTACCCAGGTGTACAAGGAAATAGAGTGGCATTCAATAACGAAGATACCTGAAGAGGATGGGGCATCGGATGCCTTCTTCTTCAAGGACTCAAGATAAACCTTGCAGTTTCTTCGCCAGTGGCCCTCCTTGCCGCAGTGATGGCAAGTGCCTTTTGGTGCCTAGTCGCTCAATGTACACCAACATCTTCAACACAAACTGTGAGACAGAAGTGCCTTCCTGCATCTTAGAGGTGAAGAGGAGTTTGGAGACCTCAAACCTTTCGGATCTCGCCTGCTCGTCAAACAGCTCATGAAGATGGAAGGCGATGGTATGAGCATCCATATGCTCATTCTGCTTTTGTAGCTCAGGTACCATAGCGGCCAGCATGATGCAACTCGCAAGTTCAGAATCGGCCACATGATTCTGATAGGCCACTAACTGGTCTGGAGTTGTATCTTCAGGAGGATGGTTGGGAAGTTGTTCTTCAAGGACATAAGCAAGCTTTTCTGCCTTGAGGACTATCCTTAGGTTTCGAAGCCAGTCCATGAAGTTTGGCCCAGTCAGCTTATTGATGTCCAAAATGGAACGCAAATTCAGAGAAGACATGATCAGGTGATTATCCTAGAAATACAAATTGAGCTTATGTGATAAGAATGATAAAGAATGCATCAATATACATTAATTAAATCCTATTTATTTTTCGAATTGAATAACCCTTTTTATCAATTTAGGAGATCATAGGAACATCTTCAAATAGGATGATATCCAACCATAGATAAGAACAACCATGGCTAGAGTCCATCAAGTTATTCTTAGCCATGAAGGTAGGTAATTATACCGATTACATATTATACATATATAACTATCACATTATGCTATCAACTTATTGAATGTTTGCATAAATCATTGGGTTGTTAACTCATTAACAAGTATGCAACAATATACATAGCACCCAATTGCACCTCTCTTTACATCGACCTTGGCTGTGGCACAACAAATCGATGCTCCAAGCTTAAGGCTGACCCATTAATCAAGAAATAGTTTTAACATGGTTGGAGCTCATTCAACCGTTTAGTCAGGCTTGGATATGTCCAACAACCAAAACTAAGGATTGACCTCTGACTCCAACTATATTAATCATAAACTAATTCCATGGTTTGAACATGTTGAGGTTCAAGCTGGGCATGGATGTGTCCATCAACCCAAACGAGAAACAAAACTCCGGTTCTAACCATATTAATGGAAGGTGTTGGCCTTAATATTTTGTAAGGGGTTTTGGGTCTCATGTTTTTCTTTTATGCACATTCATGACATGTAATCATTCCTTAATAAAGTATGTATGGTCTTAATTTATCATGTCTCATTAATTGAATTAGGAACCGAATTTCCTAATTTTAATTTCATACTTTATTCAAGGAATTGTTTTTGGGAAACAATTTCCTAAATTATTATAATCAATTTCGGAATTAATATGTTTAAGACTTTGATTTTTCTAAATCAAATCTTATTAAATTAAGAGACAGATTCCCTTAATTCAACCACATATTATTTTCATGAAAATATTATTTAAGAAAATATACTCTATAGGAAACAATTTTCCTAATTAATTTTGGAGACAATAATATGTAAGAGCATCACCTCATAAATCAAATATGGAAATTATCATTTGAGAATCACCTCAAAAATTTCTAAGATTTGATCACATATTTTATTTAAGGAAAATTAATATCAATAACATAATTTGGACAGCTCCCCGAGGCTCAATCCAAATTAATCATTTGACAGCTTAAATCTAATTTAGGATATTTAATTATAACAACTAATTTTAAATTGGACGGCTCCCCGAGGCTCAATCCAAAATAATGAATTTTGTAAATAATTTAATTTCCAATTATGAATTTAAATGCCAATTAATATTCCCATAATTTGTCTAGACTTTCTTGAAAGAAAGTGCCCAAAATTTTGAGCTTTCCATAAATGAAAAGTTTTCGAAAATAAAAGGTTTTTAGAATAATCGTAAGTTTCTGGTACAAAGAAAACTTACGTATTTCCAAAATTGGAATGGAAATTTTCATAATTGGAAAGTTTCCAAAATGGTAAGTTTTCACAATTATTATAAAATTTCCGAAATAGAGATATTTCAAATGTTTGCGAAATTTCATGAGGATTTCCAAATTTTGAAATTCCTAAATCGAAAATTTACCATAATTGGAAAGTTTCCATAATTGAAATTTTTTTCAAAATTGAGATCATGACAATGTTTTCCGCAAAAACAATTATATGATTATGTCGAACACAAACCTGGCTCTGATACCACTGTTGGGACCGGGTGCATGTTGACATGGATGCGGGTTCGTAATTTTAAAATTAATTACGTGCAGCGGAAGGTTTAGCATAAATAATTTCTCAGATTATTTAACCACACATCTAAGCATGCAATTTTATCTTGTGTAGACATGATCATATATTTAAAATTTTGCAGAAACGTAAACTAATTTACATATTACCTCGCGTAACTCGAAGGAAGGGACGAGATCCAACCGTAAGCGTCCCTTGGAAGCTCCGCCTCTATTCGCGTCCACGCCGAGTATCTTCGGGATGACTTCGCAAAGCCACGAGTTTCGTGTTCTCGAGAACTACTAGATTCTCCGAGAACGCGACAAGAAAAACCAAGAGAGAAGTCGGAAGACTAACCACAAAGGATGGCCGGCAGGGAAAGGGCAGGGGCGGCCGGCTTGGAGCACCTTCTTAGGGATGGTTGGCGCATGGCAAGAAGGGGAGAAGAGAAGGAGAGAAAGAGAGGGAGAGAGCCTTTGCCTTGATCTCTTCGATTATTTTCCAAACCATGCCTTGGGTCCTTTATATAGTAGCCTCTCAACCATCAAGCCACTCAAATATGGAATAACTTATTCCATCTTGCCATGTTTGATTTTAAATCATGGTTAAAATTATATTTTAATTCATGATAAAAATCAATCAAGTCTCTTCTCTTTTATGGAATAAATTTCCTTATCATGGTAAATCAATCCACAATTGATTTTATAAAAAAAAATTAATCCATGGTTCATTTTAATTTCCATGAAGAAATAAACCAAACCTTGGTTTATTATAAAACAAACCACACTTGGTTTATTTTATAAATTGATCCAAAACTTGGTTCTCTCCCATTGTTGTGGCCGGCAAAGCAAAGAGGATGGAGGCCCTCTTTGGCCGGCCCATCCAAGCCACGCCTCAATGAATTAAACTTATTTAATTCATCTATTAAGTCTTTAAAAGACTTAGCCATTTTACGCTTCCGATGCGTCTCTGAAAAATTCAGATTCGACTTATCGTTTGGCTCAACCAAACCTAATCTCTCTTGATTGGAAAATCCAATTTTAAACTCATTTTAAATCCCTCGGATTACTCGTAGTGCGTGTGACTAAATAGGCTTTCGATTTATGTTGGTCGTCTATAATTAATCAATTATAGAACGATCATGAGTGGCACCTAGTAGTACATCATGATCCCCAATTAATCGAAAGATCAACGGTTGACCTCAGAAACAATTCTGAAACCCTTCAGCAGCTATAATGAATCGTGCCCCATTCCCTTCACCATCTTATACCCACTTGGTTCAGGACATGGTCTATGTGTGTCAGTCCCCACTAGGCTGACTACGTCACACCTAGCCCAAGTAACGTTTTCTCGTCCTACGAATTCTAATTACTCTCATGTATTTAAGAGATTCATACTCTGAACATGTCATGCTCTGGCCAGAGCTTGGGTAACAATCCGACGATAGGCCTCGGGTATACATCTCCTCGCAAGGAGTGGTGAATCCTTTGTAGGCTGTTCAAACATCTTCGGGCACTTCGGCTTATACCCAATCATCCTGGGTCCACACCTCCTTGGAGATGCTTGCTTAAGATGTCAAAGTATAAGTCTCCATGACCAAGATGACTTGAACACCGCAAGTCAAAGGAACATCGCACTTAAGCTGCAGTAAGAACTTCACTGACATATCTATATGTAGACTACCATATGAAGTTTTACAGCCAGTCACTCCAATGAACTAGTTCCCTTAACTAGCATTCATGTTTATCTCCGGACATCTCAATGTCACCAGCCAGTGAGAATCAGCTGATTAGAGAATAACTCATGCTAGTCTCAACAGAATTGATAGTGTCTGTATTTATCAATTCATCGACCAGGGACAATTTCAATACTTCACAATTGCACATGTAGAGATAATCACTAGTTGTGAATTCATCACAAATTCTCTCATGCTGTGAATTGTATTGCGGACATTCAGTAAATGAGTTTAAGATCTCAATCAAATACACAAATATGTATAATCAAATAATGAATATTCATTTATTAAAATAAATGATTACAATCATAAGGCGATTGCCTTAGGACACTTCTCTCATATCACTAACACTATCCATGCGCAACCCACCATGAAGGATTCCCCGAGCCGAGATAACTAGCTTACTTATTTACATTCATTGCTGCTATACTCCACAAAGGAGTGTACATGTATTCTAGATCAAAAGTAAATAGAAAACTTGGCTAAACAAGTGTCATATTTTATTACAAAAATTAAATAACTTATCTAGCCTCGTCAACCTCGAGGATTCAATTAATTTACATCAAACACAATCAATCACATACAAAAATCATAATTGCCATAATAATTGGAATCTAGTGCCTGTAACACAAAGTTAGCCTACGCCCATCCAAATATTATCCAGCAAAATAATGTACATGATAATGTGCAGAAAAATAACCAAATCCTAAACACACAAAATCGAAAACACATCTCTGATACCAATTGTTGGTTAGTATGGCTTGGCGTTTTCCCCAAACAGAAGCATATCTCATAAGGTACATTCCATACAATCATCACCTATATATATATATCATGTATCATACTAAGCATAGCATAAATAATGGGGTAATCAACCTTCACAAATCCAATGTTCTATGCTTGGCCGAATATCACATGCTAGGGGGAAGTTAAGTTTTCCAATCAAACATTCCATTTAAACATCATGTGCATATACATATCATTATCCCCAAACATAAGCATATCCTATAGGTATTTTAACCTTCACAAACCCTAACTTTAGGGTGTTGGCCGAATGGTGTAGGGTAGGGGAAATTAGGGTTTTTGAATCAACATTCATACAAGCATTTACACAAACACCTCACATACATATCATGCCACTTATTAAACATAGATTACATCATAGGATAATTATGCAACCCTAAACCCTAATCCCTCTAGGGTTGGCCGAAACTCAAGGGTAGGAGAAACTAGGGTTCTTGAAATCAAACATTCACACAAACATTTACACAAGCACTTTGTCTACACTACTAAGCATGAATACATCATAGGAAATCATACAATCCCTAAACCCTAGTTTTTCCATCCATGGTCGAAACCTTGTAGGGTGTTCAACCCTAATTTTTGTCCTCACAACATATAGGGAAAACAACTTATAAGTATACCCTAAGTTCCAAGGGGTCTCCTTATGTATCAAGGAGTAACCAAGGCTTTCTCTTTGGGGTTGGCCGAAAGTTACACAAGGGGGAAAACCCCTATTTTCGAAACAACAAGAAGAAGAAATCATACAACAACTATTACACTGCAGGCGAGGGGATACTTACATCCTTTCGCTTGACTTTCACCTTTTCTAAACCTTTAGAGTACCCTTGGTTGAAGGAGGGTGAGTGTTCTCCTTACTAGCACTTCTCTAGAACCTTTAGCCCTAGTAGAGGGCAAGATCCTTGGATGGTCTTCTTCCTTCCAATTCCCTAGGGTTAGAACCCTAGGGTGTATTTTTTCAAAAATTGAAAAGGAGAAGAAGATGAGTTTTCGATGGGGAGAGTGAGGAAGATGAAGAGAGGAAGTTATTCCAACCTCTCCCTCTCTTATTTATACTTTTCTCATGAAGGGACATGTCTCTTCACTTCCCTAGCTTTAACAAGCATGTTTCTTATTCTCTCAACATGAAACATGGCTTGGTTCATTGGTTATGACATGATTAGTGCAACGAGGAGGTTCAAGGTTCAATCCTTGCTTCCTCCTTTCTACATCTTCTTTTTATCACATTTTGCACTAATCCACATCGAAGCCCATTAAGTCAAGCCCATCATGAAATTTCATAATAATAATGTTTCATGAATTCATAATATTTCATAAAAATATTTCATGAATTCATCATATTTCATATGGGAGAAATTTTGGGGTGTTACAATCCTCCATACCTTATAAAAAGTTCGTCCCGAACTTTGAAACAGTTCCAGATACTTTAATCGTATGGCCTCCTCTCGTTCCCATGTGGCTTCTTCTAGTTGTTCGTTCCGCCACAGAACCTTTACTAAGGGTATTTCCTTGTTCCTTTGCTTTTTGACTTCCCGATCTAGGATCTGAATAGGTCGGCGTTCGGAACTTAGATTCTCTTGGTCTTGTACTGGTTGGGGCTCTATCATTTGATTCACATCAGAGGTACATTTCCTGAGCATTGATACATGGAAGACATTGTGGATAGCCGACATTTCTGGCGGTAACTCCAGTTCGTAGGCCACTTTGCCTACCCGTCTCAGGATCTGATACGGTCCCACATATCTCGGACTCAGCTTCCCTCTCTTCCCTAATCACATCACCCCTTTCATAGGGGCCACTTTAAGGAATACTGAATCCCCAACATCAAACTCTAGTGGTCTGCGTCGCTTATCAGCGTAGCTTTTCTGCCGACTCTGAGCAGTCTCTATCCTTTGGCGGATTTTCTTTATAGCCTGAGTGGTTTCATCTATAATATCAGTCTGGAGTCCCATCTCCTTCTTTTCACCACTCTCAAGCCAGCATATAGGAGATCTGCATTTCCTTCCGTATAGTGCTTCATACGGTGCCATCCCAATAGTAGCCTGATAACTGTTGTTATAAGCAAACTCTGCCAGGCTCAGGTATCGACACCAGCTTCCCTTGAAGTCCAAGGCACAAGCTCGTAACATGTCCTCTAATATCTGGTTTACTCTTTCAGTCTGCCCGTCAGTCTGGGGGTGAAAGGTAATACTGAATTTCAGCTTCGTGCCGAGAACCTTCTGTACGTGTCACCAAAAATCTGAAGTAAATCGACCATCCCTATCAGAGATAATGGTCTTGGGAACCCCGTGCAGTCGAATAATTTCCTTGACGTACAGTTGAGCCAGCTGCTCCACTGAGTAGGTCATCCTAATAGCCAGAAAATGGGCAGACTTGGTGAGTCTGTCCACAATAACCCATATACCATCATATCCATTCGTCGTTCTAGGCAGCCCAGAGATGAAATCCATAGAGATGTCTTCCCATTTCCACTCGAGAATAGACAGAGGTTGCAGAACTCCTCCAGGCCTCTGGTGTTCTGCTTTGATATAGTGGGCTACATCTCGTTTCATACCGGACCACCAAAATTTGCTCTTCAGATCTTGATACATCTTGGTAGACCCAGGATGCATCGCATAAGGTGTTCCGTGAGCTTCCTCGAGGATTCTTGTCCGTAAGTCGGAGTCGTCGGGCACACATAATCGATCCCGAAGATATAAAACTCCGCTGTTCGAAATCCGAAATGCATCGTCCTTGCCTTCGAGAACCTCTTGCTTGATTCTCTGAAGACTCGGATCATGATTCTGCTTTTCCAGAATATCGTCGAATAATGTCGGCGCAATCATCAGGGTGGATAGCTGTCATGATATCATTTCAATCCCGTAATTCATAATTTCTTCCCCTAGGGGTTGTGACAAAGCTGATAAAGACATCAAAGCAGCACATGATTTTCTACTGAGAGCATCGGCTACCTTGTTGGCTTTTCTCGGATGGTACAGGATCTCACAATCATAATCCTTGACCAATTCGAGCCATCTGTGCTGTCTCATATTCAAATCTTTCTCGGTGAAGAAATATCGCAGACTCCGGTGATCTGTATAAACTTTACACTAAGTTCCATATAGATAGTGCCTCCATATTTTCAGTGCAAAGACCACCGCTGCTAGTTCTAAGTCATGGGTAGGATAATTCCTTTCATGTTCCTTGAGTTTCCTAGAGGCATAGGCAATTACCTTCCCATTTTGCATATGCACAGCTCCGAGTCCAAGTTTGGATGCGTCGCTGTACATATCGAAACTCATATCGCTCTCTGGAAGAGTTAATATTGGAGCGCTAGTCAGCCTCCTTTTCAGTTCAGTAAAGCTCTTCTCACATTCCTCGGTCCATACATATTTCTTGTCTTTCTTTGTAAGAGCTGTCATAGGGGTTGCAATCCGAGAGAAGTTCTCTACGAATTTTCTGTAATAGCCTGCTTGGCCGAGGAAACTTCTGATTTCGCTGGCATTCTTGGGTCTGGTCCAGTTACTCACAGCTTCAATTTTAATTGGGTCCACCATTACTCCTTCCTTGGAGATAACATGTCCCAAGAATGATACTTGATCGAGCCAGAACTCGCATTTGAAAAATTTTGCATACAGTTGTTCCTTCTGAAGAATCTGTAGCACTATACTCAAGTGCTCAGCATGTTCTTCGGGAGTTCTCGAATATATAAGGATATCGTCGATAAAGACGATCACAAATCTGTCGAGGAATTCCGAGAATACCCGATTCAATAAATCCATAAACATAGCTGGCGCATTGGTAACTCCAAATGGCATAACTACGAACTCATAATGTCCGTATCTGGTTCGGAAAGCCGTCTTCGGTATATCCTCCTTTTTCACCCTGACTTGGTGATAACCAGATCTCAGGTCAATCTTAGAGAAAACCGTGGCTCCCTTTAGTTGATCGAATAGGTCATCTATCCTGGGTAGAGGGTACCTGTTCTTAATAGTCACATTGTTCAGCGCCCGATAATCGATACACATTCGCATCGACCCATCCTTCTTTTTCACGAATAGTACGGGAGCTCCCCAGGGAGAATGTCTAGGGCGGATGAGTCCCTTGTCAAGCAGCTCCTGTAACTGTCCCTATAGTTCTTTTAATTCCGTCGGCGCCATACGGTACGGTGCTTTGGAAATGGGGTTAGTACCAGGAATCAATTCAATTGCAAATTCCATACCCCTTTCAGGTGCTAACCCTGGTAAGTCATCGGGAAATACCTCTGGGTAATTGCATACAATTTTGACATCTTCTAGCTTCGGGTCCTCTGTAGGACTGGTATCAACCACATGAGCTAGAAACTCAGAGCATCCATTTTCTAACATCTTCCTCGCTTTCAGAGCCGATAGGAATTTGTTTGTCCTCTTCTTCAGCTCTCCATTAAATTCAAATAGAATTCCCTCCTCAGGTCGGAAGATAACCTTTCGATTATGGCACTCGATAGAGGTGCCGTATTTGTTCAAGAAATCCATGCCCAATATCACATCATAATCTGGCATATCAAGCACTCTCAGGTCGCAGTAGAGTTCCCTATCTGCGATTCCGATCGGTGCGGCACGTAGCATTTGGGTAGAGGGCATCACCTCACCCGAGGGCAGTGGATTTTTGCCTTCCCCAGGATTCGAACTCTAGACATCCAGGATAAGTACTAGAGTTTATGAATTCTGGTAGCCAAGTGATCCACTGACCTTCTAGCTTTTACCCCTTCCCACCACATCCTGGCGTCGCCAGTGAGGCAGAACGAGACACATTTAATTTTCTCATGCTCGGGCCAGTCTAATAATTCCACTGTGCTCTCAACTGCCTTGAGCCAGGCCTGGGCATCCCAGGGCTCGCAGGTGCCAGAGAACTTTTCCGGCTTCAGTCTCTGCCTGTAAAGTCCCGCCCTAAATCCTCTAAGGATTTGTGGCGTTACTTTAACATTCATAACATCTTTACTAATGCTTATATTTATACTACTTTATGCATCATATAGCGGAAGCATAACATCATTCACGTAATGTTAACATGACTACTTCATGTATTCATTTCCATCTAAGCTTTAGATGCATGTGATCATACAAGAGCGGAAGCATAAGACTTGAAAGCATGTAGATCATGCTTGTACGTGAGAGCATGAAGCCTAGGGTTTAAAAAACAAATTTTATACATGAGTAGGCCGAAACATGTATGGGCATTATAGCATTTAGGAGCAAGTTTCATGAAATGCATAAAGTATGTGGTGTCCATGCGCATGATACAATATTGACAAGTAAGGATCTAAACATATGGAAGGTTTTAACATGATCGTGGCATGCAACATGGGGAGCATAAGGGTGTTGAACATGAGAGGACTCAAACCAGCAAGTGATGGCCGAATATCATAAGTGATCTAAGCATAACTAGGCATGGCAAGTATGATAGAGTTTTAGTGGATCATGAGCATAAACAAGATAGTATGTTATGAGGGAAGTATCATATCAACTACTTTAGCATAATCGAATAGAGTGGTGTATCCATACAATCAAGATGAAGACATCATATGTTCACAAGTATAGCAAAAACTTATCATGAAGTAGAGTAATGCCAAACATAAGAGCAATCTTAGAGTAGTGTGCAGAAGAAGGTGTATAACATCCTTAGGTTTCAAAATTGAAAACAAAACATAGAGCGAGCAAGATCTTTAATCCACCGTCACTATCACATTTCCCTTGCTCTTCTTCCTGCAGCTTCCTTAGTTAGTGTCCTGTAGCATAAGAACACTAAAACTATAAGCAATGCTTAGTAAGGCCTTGTCCTACTCACAAAACGTCGTCAATTCGTAAGCATATCAAGTATAGCATAGAAGCATAACATGTTAAGCATAGAAGTCATTAAGCATGGTAAACATAACGTGTTAAGACATGGGATCATTAAGCATGGTAGACATAGTGAGCATAGTAATTTTATGAAAAGATTTCCTTTTGAAAACATATACATAGTACTTGAATATAACATAGTCATCTTTTGGGGGCCCCGGCTTGTACCCTTAGTTTTGTGCACATGAACCCTATTTAGGCACAAGGTAGCTAGCCTTGACCTAGAAGGGTTCCTTATTAGGCCTTCTTGAAAATCCTTCAGCCTGGGGGTCTCTAGGCCTTCTCAAAACGTCCTTCAGCCTAGGACCCATCATGAACTCATTTAAGAGTTTGTGGTACAAGCCAATCATAAAGTAACATAGTTATCATGTACATTTTCCCTTTTAAGCATGCTCTTAGTCCCTTCCTTTCAAGGGAGCATTACTTTAGGCCTTGGCCTTCATCATACATAAACTCATAATCCATGATAACTATTCATGCATTTCATAGGTATACATTCATGCATTTCATTCATATCATAGCGTAACATGCTTTCATGAAAAGTGAACATAAATAAGGTCCAAGGGTTCCCTTGGCCGAAAATCATCATCATGCATTCTTCACTTTCCTAGATCGTACAAGCATGGTTCATGTCATTCAAAGCATGCAATATCATAAGCATTCATTAGGGTAGCAGGGCATGTAAATAGGTTTAGGACCTAACCCTATTCTAGGGTTGGCCGAATGCTTTAAAGAGGTTGGACCTCTTGCATTGAGTTGTATTTCCTCATAATCATATCAAGCATCATGGAAGCAATCATAGCATGGGATTTTGTCCAAGGCCTAACCCTAGTTTAGGGTTGGCCGAAACATACATGTCATCAAGAATTTATCATACAACATTCCATACATTATGTAGCATTTAATCAAACATGTAGTAGCATATGGCACACCCTAACCCTTGGTTAGGGTAGTGGCCGAAACTTTAGAGAACATCATGCAACTTATTCGTAAACAATTATGCTACAGGCGAGGGGCACTTACCTTTTTCGCTAAATCCTTAGGGTATACCCTTAACTTGGAGGGATGGTACCCTTAACTTGGAGGGATGGTACCCTTAACTTGGAGGGATGGTACCCTTAACTTGGAGGGATGGTGCCCTTGGTCCTTGCCCTTGAGATCCTTGAATGCTCCTTGTCTTGCAAGAGGTACTCAAGGGAGTTTAGGGAATGTCAACCCTAACCTTGGGTTTCGGCAACCACAAGGGGAGAGTGTTGCTTGGCTTCGGTGGAGAAGGGGAGAAGAAGGTGGCTTTCGGCCACTTGGGGGAGGGGAGGAAGATTAGTGTTTGGAGGGAGGAGTGGAAGGGGGCTCTCGGCAATAGCAAGAGGAGGGAATGAGTGATTGTGCTCTCACACTCTCCTCCCCCTTTTATACTTAGTGAAGAGGCATGGTGCCTCTTCACTAAGCACCCTTTCACCAAGGGGTGTTTCACCAAGAGTTTTCTTCCACCTCTTCACCTTCCCTAACCCTTAACAAGGATTTCCCTACTTCCTTCTCAACATCTTCTCCCCTGGTGAGATGGTCACCAAGTCTACTCCTCAAGGCTTTGCTTGCCAAGAGTACCAAGGTTCAATCCTTGGTGAGAGCACATTTTTGCTCCTCTTGGTTTTAATCAAGCATAAGCCCACTAAGCCCATTCCATTCCATATGATTTCATGAATTCGAATTCATGGAATCACATATGTGATTCATGAATCACATTTCACTCCTTATGTAATTTCATAATCCCTCTTAATCAAATCTTATAATCAATCATGAAATTACATACTTCGCATTTTGCATAATCACATCATAATGTAATCACATGAAATCATACTCTTATGCAATCACATGAAATCATCAATTAAAATTTATGCAATCGCATATAGGGGTTTTATGAAATCACATATTGGGACTTTTATTTCTTATCAAATAAAGTCGTACAATTGCATTGAGAAAAGGAAAAAAAAAAAAAACAAGCCCAAAATTTGGGGCGTTACAATCCCCTACCCCTTATAGAAAGTTCGTCCTCGAACTAAAACAACTCGGGGTACTTGCGTTTCATTTCATCTTCTCTTTCCCAGGTGGCTTCTTCGAATTTCTGACTTTGCCACAGGACCTTTACTAAGGGCACTTCCTTGCTCCTTAGTTTCTTAACCTCTCGGTCCAATATCTGAATGGGCCGACTCTCAAAGCTTAGGTCCTCCTGGATCTGAACCGTCTGTGGTTCGATCACCTGGTCTGGGTCGGGCGTGCACTTCTTAAGCAGAGAGACGTGGAACACGCTGTGAATCGCCGACATCTCCTGCGGTAGTTCCAGCTCGTAAGCTACCTGGCCAACTCTCTTTAGGACCTTATACGGCCCTACATATCGCGGACTTAGTTTCCCTTTCTTCCCAAATCTCATAACTCCTTTCATAGGAGCCACTCGGAGGAAGACAAGGTCTCCAACTTGGAATTCCAGCGGCCTACGTCGCTTGTCCGCATAATTCTTCTGCCGGCTCTGGGCAGTCTCGATCCTTTGACGAATGTTCTGTATAGCCCGGGTGGTGGCATCAATAAAGTCGGTCTGGAGTCCCAGCTTGGAAGCGTCGCTGTACATATCGAAGCCTTGGTTGCTGTCTGGAAGAATAAGAATAGGTGCACTGGTGAGCCTCTTCTTTAATTCCAGAAAACTCCTTTCGCAGTCATCAGTCCATATAAACTTTTTGTTCTTCCTGGTAAGAACAGTCATAGGTGCTGCGATACGGGAGAAATCCTCAACAAATTTCCGGTAGTAGCCGGCCAGACCGAGAAAACTCCGGATGTCAGTTGCGTTCTTTGGTCTGCTCCAGTTACTAACAGCTTCGATCTTGAGTGGGTCGACCATTACTCCCTCCTTGGAAATAATGTGACCTAGAAACGACACTTGGTCGAGCCAGAAGTCACATTTGGAGAATTTGGCATAGAGTTGCTTTTCCCGAAGAAGTTGCAATACCAGCTTCAGGTGTTCGGCATGCTCCTCTGGGGTCCTGGAATAGATAAGAATATCGTCGATAAAGACGATTACGAACTTGTCGAGAAATGCCGAGAATACCCGATTCATCAGGTCCATAAACATAGCCGGAGCGTTGGTTACTCCGAATGGCATAACTACGAACTCATAGTGTCCGTATCTCGTTCGGAAGGCCGTTTTCGGTATATCGTCTGGTTTTACTTTAACTTGATGATAACCAGATCTAAGATCAATCTTGGAGAAGACGGTAGCTCCCTTTAATTGGTCGAATAGGTCATCGATCCTCGGAAGAGGGTACCGATTCTTGATGGTCACATTGTTGAGTGCCCGATAGTCGATACACATTCGCATCGACCCGTCCTTCTTTTTCACGAATAGCACGGGAGCTCCCCAGGGAGAGTGACTAGGGCGTATCAGTCCCTTGTCGAGCAGCTCCTGTAGCTGTCCTTGTAGTTCTTTTAATTCAGCTGGCGCCATCCGGTAAGGCGCCTTGGAGATCGGATTTGTACCCGGTATCAAGTCGATCTCGAATTCGATTTCCCTATCAGGGGCTAACCCTGGTAGGTCATCGGGGAAAACATCTGGGTATTTGCATACTATTCTGACATCTTTTAGCTTCTGGTCCTTTTCTTGGCTTGCGTTGACCACATGTGCTAGAAACCCAGTGCATCCTTTTCTTAATAATTGTTGGGTTTTGAGAGCTGATAAGAATTTCCTGGCTTCTTTTCTTGGCTCTCCGATAAATTCAAATTTGGTGTCCGCCTTAGGTCGGAAGACCACTTTTCTTTTACGGCATTCAATAGAAGCGCCGTATTTACTCAGAAAATCCATGCCTAGTATGATGTCATAGCCTTGCATGTCCAGCACTATCAGATCGCTATAGAGTTCCCTCTCGGCGATTCTGATCGGTGCGGCTCGCATCATATGGGTAGAAGGTATAATATCTCCCGAGGGTAAAGTTGTAAGAAACTTGCAGTTCATAACATGAGGAGATATGTCTAACTTTGCAGTAAATGGCATGGAAATAAACGAGTGCGTAGCTCCAGAATCAAATAAAGCAGTAGCATGCTGACTGTAAATGATTATCTGACCTGAGACCACGTTCGTCGCGTTGGCTGCGTCTTCCTTAGATAATGAGAAAACCCTTGCATTAGTTGTAGCCGGTGGCGCTACTGCGGGCTGTGGTGCTTACGATTGGGGTGATGTCCGCTTCTTGGAGCGGCAGTCGCGGGCTCTGTGTCCCGGCCGGCCGCAGTTGTAACATTTGTTCGTCCCCAGGAGGCAAGCTCCTGGGTGCCGCTTGCCGCAGGTAGAGCAGAGTTCAGACTTGGGTTGCTTGGTGGGGGGACCATCCTTTGAGTCGTTCTTTCTTTTGCCCTTGTGGTTCCCCTTCCCATGGCTACTCTGAGGCTTCTGACCTCCGGCTTGGAATTGGTTCTGGTTGTCAGTCAGCATCTTCTTTTGCTGCTTGATGCTATTCAGAAAGTGCTCAGCAGTCAGGGCGCTGCTGAATAGTTCTTCCGCGGTTTGTGGCCGGTGGGGTCCGCCGGCCGCATTTAGGGCAATTTCAGGCCGCAGCATTTTTATCATCAGTCTGACCTTTTCTCTTTCGGTGCTGACTAGCTCCGGGCAAAGGCGGGCTAGTCGATTGAACTTCATCATTGCTTCGCTGACCGTTAGTCCGCCTTGTCGGAACTCGGTGAACTCGTCGAAATGTCGGTTGGTGACTCGCAGATGGAAGAACTCCTCGAAGAACTCCGATTCAAAGTCCTTCCATGTCATCTGGGCCACCTGGCGCTTGTTCTTTATCTTTTCCCACCACATGCGCGCATCTCCCGAGAGGCAGAATGATGCGCATTTGACCTTCTCTTGCTCGGGCCAGTCGAGCAATTCCATGGTGCTTTCTATCGTTTTGAACCAGGCCTGCGCGTCCCAGGGTTCACCAGCACCGGAGAAACTTTCCGGTTTTAGCCTTTGCCATTGGATGAGGTAAGCCTCGGGTCGGGCTACCGCGGCAGGGGCGACTGGCGGAGTTGGCGTAACCGGGGTTGCGTCTGGGATGACTGTCTGGTTTACCGACGGTGGTGTGGTAGGGTTCCCTTGCTGACCCATCAGATTAGTGATGATCAGTTGTTGTTCCGTGATCTGGCGTTGTAGTTCTGTCACTACATGCGCCAGATCTGGAGGGGGTACAGTCTCATTGCGCGGTGGTAGCGCCGTCTCAGTGAGTGGTGGAGGGGCAGTCCCGTTAAGACGGGTACTACGTCTTCTAGCCATCTTCATAAGAGATAGGACTAGTATAAGGTAAGGGTTATTCCTATATCCATGCATGCACATATTACCAAGCATAAAAGAAAAAGTAGGTTTAGAATCTTACTTGGAAGCAGCAGGTTGAGAGCTTTGAGGAGTGTGATAGTGGTGAGGTAGACTTTGCTCTGATACCAACTGTAAAGTCCCGCCCTAAATCCTCTAAGGATTTGTGGCGTTACTTTAACATTCATAACATCTTTACTAATGCTTATATTTATACTACTTTATGCATCATATAGCGGAAGCATAACATCATTCACGTAATGTTAACATGACTACTTCATGTATTCATTTCCATCTAAGCTTTAGATGCATGCGATCATACAAGAGCGGAAGCATAAGACTTGAAAGCATGTAGATCATGCTTGTACGTGAGAGCATGAAGCCTAGGGTTTAAAAACAAATTTTATACATGAGTAGGCCGAAACATGTATGGGCATTATAGCATTTAGGAGCAAGTTTCATGAAATGCATAAAGTATGTGGTGTCCATGCGCATGATACAATATTGACAAGTAAGGATCTAAACATATGGAAGGTTTTAACATGATCGTGGCATGCAACAT
The DNA here is from genome assembly GCA_024364735.1 of Boesenbergia rotunda. Lineage (NCBI taxonomy): Eukaryota > Viridiplantae > Streptophyta > Magnoliopsida > Zingiberales > Zingiberaceae > Boesenbergia > Boesenbergia rotunda. The sequence goes on along the minus strand of JAGFNQ010005454.1, from coordinate 20,656 downwards.
GGGGAGCATAAGGGTGTTGAACATGAGAGGACTCAAACCAGCAAGTGATGGCCGAATATCATAAGTGATCTAAGCATAACTAGGCATGGCAAGTATGATAGAGTTTTAGTGGATCATGAGCATAAACAAGATAGTATGTTATGAGGGAAGTATCATATCAACTACTTTAGCATAATCGAATAGAGTGGTGTATCCATACAATCAAGATGAAGACATCATATGTTCACAAGTATAGCAAAAACTTATCATGAAGTAGAGTAATGCCAAACATAAGAGCAATCTTAGAGTAGTGTGCAGAAGAAGGTGTATAACATCCTTAGGTTTCAAAATTGAAAACAAAACATAGAGCGAGCAAGATCTTTAATCCACCGTCACTATCACATTTCCCTTGCTCTTCTTCCTGCAGCTTCCTTAGTTAGTGTCCTGTAGCATAAGAACACTAAAACTATAAGCAATGCTTAGTAAGGCCTTGTCCTACTCACAAAACGTCGTCAATTCGTAAGCATATCAAGTATAGCATAGAAGCATAACATGTTAAGCATAGAAGTCATTAAGCATGGTAAACATAACGTGTTAAGACATGGGATCATTAAGCATGGTAGACATAGTGAGCATAGTAATTTTATGAAAAGATTTCCTTTTGAAAACATATACATAGTACTTGAATATAACATAGTCATCTTTTGGGGGCCCCGGCTTGTACCCTTAGTTTTGTGCACATGAACCCTATTTAGGCACAAGGTAGCTAGCCTTGACCTAGAAGGGTTCCTTATTAGGCCTTCTTGAAAATCCTTCAGCCTGGGGGTCTCTAGGCCTTCTCAAAAAGTCCTTCAGCCTAGGACCCATCATGAACTCATTTAAGAGTTTGTGGTACAAGCCAATCATAAAGTAACATAGTTATCATGTACATTTCCCTTTTAAGCATGCTCTTAGTCCCTTCCTTTCAAGGGAGCATTACTTTAGGCCTTGGCCTTCATCATACATAAACTCATAATCCATGATAACTATTTATGCATTACATAGGTATTCATTCATGCATTTCATTCATATCATAGTATAACATGCTTTCATGAAAAGTGAACATAAATAAGGTCCAAGGGTTCCCTTGGCCGAAAATCATCATCATGCATTCTTCACTTTCCTAGATCATACAAGCATGGTTCATGTCATTCAAAGCATGCAATATCATAAGCATTCATTAGGGTAGCATGGCATGTAAATAGGTTTAGGACCTAACCCTATTCTTGGGTTGGCCGAATGTTGTAAAGAGGTTGGACCTCTTGCATTGAGTTGTATTTCCTCATAATCATATCAAGCATCATGGAAGCAATCATAGCATGGGGTTTTGTCCAAGGCCTAACCCTAGTTTAGGGTTGGCCGAAACATACATGTCATCAAGAATTTATCATACAACATTCCATACATTATGTAGCATTTAATCAAACATGTAGTAGCATATGGCACACCCTAACCCTTGGTTAGGGTAGTGGCCGAAACTTTAGAGGACATCATGCAACTTATTCGCAAACAATTATGCTACAGGCGAGGGGCACTTACCTTTTTCGCTAAATCCTTAGGGTATACCCTTAACTTGGAGGGATGGTACCCTTAACTTGGAGGGATGGTACCCTTAACTTGGAGGGATGGTACCCTTAACTTGGAGGGATGGTGCCCTTGGTCCTTGCCCTTGAGATCCTTGAATGCTCCTTGTCTTGCAAGAGGTACTCAAGGGAGTTTAGGGAATGTCAACCCTAACCTTGGGTTTCGGCAACCACAAGGGGAGAGTGTTGCTTGGCTTCGGTGGAGAAGGGGAGAAGAAGGTGGCTTTCGGCCACTTGGGGGAGGGGAGGAAGATTAGTGTTTGGAGGGAGGAGTGGAAGGGGGCTCTCGGCAATAGCAAGAGGAGGGAATGAGTGATTGTGCTCTCACACTCTCCTCCCCCTTTTATACTTAGTGAAGAGGCATGGTGCCTCTTCACTAAGCACCCTTTCACCAAGGGGTGTTTCACCAAGAGTTTTCTTCCACCTCTTCACCTTCCCTAACCCTTAACAAGGATTTCCCTACTTCCTTCTCAACATCTTCTCCCCTGGTGAGATGGTCACCAAGTCTACTCCTCAAGGCTTTGCTTGCCAAGAGTACCAAGGTTCAATCCTTGGTGAGAGCACATTTTTGCTCCTCTTGGTTTTAATCAAGCATAAGCCCACTAAGCCCATTCCATTCCATATGATTTCATGAATTCGAATTCATGAAATCACATATGTGATTCATGAATCACATTTCACTCCTTATGTAATTTCATAATCCCTCTTAATCAAATCTTATAATCAATCATGAAATTACATACTTCGCATTTTGCATAATCACATCATAATGTAATCACATGAAATCATACTCTTATGCAATCACATGAAATCATCAATTAAAATTTATGCAATCGCATATAGGGGTTTCATGAAATCACATATTGGGACTTTTATTTCTTATCAAATAAAGTCGTACAATTGCATTGAGAAAAGAAAAAAACAAGCCCAAAATTTGGGGCGTTACAATCCCCTACCCCTTATAGAAAGTTCGTCCTCGAACTAAAACAACTCGGGGTACTTGCGTTTCATTTCATCTTCTCTTTCCCAGGTGGCTTCTTCGAATTTCTGACTTTGCCACAGGACCTTTACTAAGGGCACTTCCTTGCTCCTTAGTTTCTTAACCTCTCGGTCCAATATCTGAATGGGCCGACTCTCAAAGCTTAGGTCCTCCTGGATCTGAACCGTCTGTGGTTCGATCACCTGGTCTGGGTCGGGCGTGCACTTCTTAAGCAGAGAGACGTGGAACACGCTGTGAATCGCCGACATCTCCTGCGGTAGTTCCAGCTCGTAAGCTACCTGGCCAACTCTCTTTAGGACCTTATACGGCCCTACATATCGCGGACTTAGTTTCCCTTTCTTCCCAAATCTCATAACTCCTTTCATAGGAGCCACTCGGAGGAAGACAAGGTCTCCAACTTGGAATTCCAGCGGCCTACGTCGCTTGTCCGCATAATTCTTCTGCCGGCTCTGGGCAGTCTCGATCCTTTGACGAATGTTCTGTATAGCCCGGGTGGTGGCATCAATAAAGTCGGTCTGGAGTCCCAGCTTGGAAGCGTCGCTGTACATATCGAAGCCTTGGTTGCTGTCTGGAAGAATAAGAATAGGTGCACTGGTGAGCCTCTTCTTTAATTCCAGAAAACTCCTTTCGCAGTCATCAGTCCATATAAACTTTTTGTTCTTCCTGGTAAGAACAGTCATAGGTGCTGCGATACGGGAGAAATCCTCAACAAATTTCCGGTAGTAGCCGGCCAGACCGAGAAAACTCCGGATGTCAGTTGCGTTCTTTGGTCTGCTCCAGTTACTAACAGCTTCGATCTTGAGTGGGTCGACCATTACTCCCTCCTTGGAAATAATGTGACCTAGAAACGACACTTGGTCGAGCCAGAAGTCACATTTGGAGAATTTGGCATAGAGTTGCTTTTCCCGAAGAAGTTGCAATACCAGCTTCAGGTGTTCGGCATGCTCCTCTGGGGTCCTGGAATAGATAAGAATATCGTCGATAAAGACGATTACGAACTTGTCGAGAAATGCCGAGAATACCCGATTCATCAGGTCCATAAACATAGCCGGAGCGTTGGTTACTCCGAATGGCATAACTACGAACTCATAGTGTCCGTATCTCGTTCGGAAGGCCGTTTTCGGTATATCGTCTGGTTTTACTTTAACTTGATGATAACCAGATCTAAGATCAATCTTGGAGAAGACGGTAGCTCCCTTTAATTGGTCGAATAGGTCATCGATCCTCGGAAGAGGGTACCGATTCTTGATGGTCACATTGTTGAGTGCCCGATAGTCGATACACATTCGCATCGACCCGTCCTTCTTTTTCACGAATAGCACGGGAGCTCCCCAGGGAGAGTGACTAGGGCGTATCAGTCCCTTGTCGAGCAGCTCCTGTAGCTGTCCTTGTAGTTCTTTTAATTCAGCTGGCGCCATCCGGTAAGGCGCCTTGGAGATCGGATTTGTACCCGGTATCAAGTCGATCTCGAATTCGATTTCCCTATCAGGGGCTAACCCTGGTAGGTCATCGGGGAAAACATCTGGGTATTTGCATACTATTCTGACATCTTTTAGCTTCTGGTCCTTTTCTTGGCTTGCGTTGACCACATGTGCTAGAAACCCAGTGCATCCTTTTCTTAATAATTGTTGGGTTTTGAGAGCTGATAAGAATTTCCTGGCTTCTTTTCTTGGCTCTCCGATAAATTCAAATTTGGTGTCCGCCTTAGGTCGGAAGACCACTTTTCTTTTACGGCATTCAATAGAAGCGCCGTATTTACTCAGAAAATCCATGCCTAGTATGATGTCATAGCCTTGCATGTCCAGCACTATCAGATCGCTATAGAGTTCCCTCTCGGCGATTCTGATCGGTGCGGCTCGCATCATATGGGTAGAAGGTATAATATCTCCCGAGGGTAAAGTTGTAAGAAACTTGCAGTTCATAACATGAGGAGATATGTCTAACTTTGCAGTAAATGGCATGGAAATAAACGAGTGCGTAGCTCCAGAATCAAATAAAGCAGTAGCATGCTGACTGTAAATGATTATCTGACCTGAGACCACGTTCGTCGCGTTGGCTGCGTCTTCCTTAGATAATGAGAAAACCCTTGCATTAGTTGTAGCCGGTGGCGCTACTGCGGGCTGTGGTGCTTGCGATTGGGGTGATGTCCGCTTCTTGGAGCGGCAGTCGCGGGCTCTGTGTCCCGGCCGGCCGCAGTTGTAACATTTGTTCGTCCCCAGGAGGCAAGCTCCTGGGTGCTGCTTGCCGCAGGTAGAGCAGAGTTCAGACTTGGGTTGCTTGGTGGGGGGACCATCCTTTGAGTCGTTCTTTCTTTTGCCCTTGTGGTTCCCCTTCCCATGGCTACTCTGAGGCTTCTGACCTCCGGCTTGGAATTGGTTCTGGTTGTCAGTCAGCATCTTCTTTTGCTGCTTGATGCTATTCAGAAAGTGCTCAGCAGTCAGGGCGCTGCTGAATAGTTCTTCCGCGGTTTGTGGCCGGTGGGGTCCGCCGGCCGCATTTAGGGCAATTTCAGGCCGCAGCATTTTTATCATCAGTCTGACCTTTTCTCTTTCGGTGCTGACTAGCTCCGGGCAAAGGCGGGCTAGTCGATTGAACTTCATCATTGCTTCGCTGACCGTTAGTCCGCCTTGTCGGAACTCGGTGAACTCGTCGAAATGTCGGTTGGTGACTCGCAGATGGAAGAACTCCTCGAAGAACTCCGATTCAAAGTCCTTCCATGTCATCTGGGCCACCTGGCGCTTGTTCTTTATCTTTTCCCACCACATGCGCGCATCTCCCGAGAGGCAGAATGATGCGCATTTGACCTTCTCTTGCTCGGGCCAGTCGAGCAATTCCATGGTGCTTTCTATCGTTTTGAACCAGGCCTGCGCGTCCCAGGGTTCACCAGCACCGGAGAAACTTTCCGGTTTTAGCCTTTGCCATTGGATGAGGTAAGCCTCGGGTCGGGCTACCGCGGCAGGGGCGACTGGCGGAGTTGGCGTAACCGGGGTTGCGTCTGGGATGACTGTCTGGTTTACCGACGGTGGTGTGGTAGGGTTCCCTTGCTGACCCATCAGATTAGTGATGATCAGTTGTTGTTCCGTGATCTGGCGTTGTAGTTCTGTCACTACATGCGCCAGATCTGGAGGGGGTACAGTCTCATTGCGCGGTGGTAGCGCCGTCTCAGTGAGTGGTGGAGGGGCAGTCCCGTTAAGACGGGTACTACGTCTTCTAGCCATCTTCATAAGAGATAGGACTAGTATAAGGTAAGGGTTATTCCTATATCCATGCATGCACATATTACCAAGCATAAAAGAAAAAGTAGGTTTAGAATCTTACTTGGAAGCAGCAGGTTGAGAGCTTTGAGGAGTGTGATAGTGGTGAGGTAGACTTTGCTCTGATACCAACTGTAAAGTCCCGCCCTAAATCCTCTAAGGATTTGTGGCGTTACTTTAACATTCATAACATCTTTACTAATGCTTATATTTATACTACTTTATGCATCATATAGCGGAAGCATAACATCATTCACGTAATGTTAACATGACTACTTCATGTATTCATTTCCATCTAAGCTTTAGATGCATGCGATCATACAAGAGCGGAAGCATAAGACTTGAAAGCATGTAGATCATGCTTGTACGTGAGAGCATGAAGCCTAGGGTTTAAAAACAAATTTTATACATGAGTAGGCCGAAACATGTATGGGCATTATAGCATTTAGGAGCAAGTTTCATGAAATGCATAAAGTATGTGGTGTCCATGCGCATGATACAATATTGACAAGTAAGGATCTAAACATATGGAAGGTTTTAACATGATCGTGGCATGCAACATGGGGAGCATAAGGGTGTTGAACATGAGAGGACTCAAACCAGCAAGTGATGGCCGAATATCATAAGTGATCTAAGCATAACTAGGCATGGCAAGTATGATAGAGTTTTAGTGGATCATGAGCATAAACAAGATAGTATGTTATGAGGGAAGTATCATATCAACTACTTTAGCATAATCGAATAGAGTGGTGTATCCATACAATCAAGATGAAGACATCATATGTTCACAAGTATAGCAAAAACTTATCATGAAGTAGAGTAATGCCAAACATAAGAGCAATCTTAGAGTAGTGTGCAGAAGAAGGTGTATAACATCCTTAGGTTTCAAAATTGAAAACAAAACATAGAGCGAGCAAGATCTTTAATCCACCGTCACTATCACATTTCCCTTGCTCTTCTTCCTGCAGCTTCCTTAGTTAGTGTCCTGTAGCATAAGAACACTAAAACTATAAGCAATGCTTAGTAAGGCCTTGTCCTACTCACAAAACGTCGTCAATTCGTAAGCATATCAAGTATAGCATAGAAGCATAACATGTTAAGCATAGAAGTCATTAAGCATGGTAAACATAACGTGTTAAGACATGGGATCATTAAGCATGGTAGACATAGTGAGCATAGTAATTTTATGAAAAGATTTCCTTTTGAAAACATATACATAGTACTTGAATATAACATAGTCATCTTTTGGGGGCCCCGGCTTGTACCCTTAGTTTTGTGCACATGAACCCTATTTAGGCACAAGGTAGCTAGCCTTGACCTAGAAGGGTTCCTTATTAGGCCTTCTTGAAAATCCTTCAGCCTGGGGGTCTCTAGGCCTTCTCAAAAGTCCTTCAGCCTAGGACCCATCATGAACTCATTTAAGAGTTTGTGGTACAAGCCAATCATAAAGTAACATAGTTATCATGTACATTTCCCTTTTAAGCATGCTCTTAGTCCCTTCCTTTCAAGGGAGCATTACTTTAGGCCTTGGCCTTCATCATACATAAACTCATAATCCATGATAACTATTATGCATTCATAGGTATTCATTCATGCATTTCATTCATATCATAGTATAACATGCTTTCATGAAAAGTGAACATAAATAAGGTCCAAGGGTTCCCTTGGCCGAAAATCATCATCATGCATTCTTCACTTTCCTAGATCATACAAGCATGGTTCATGTCATTCAAAGCATGCAATATCATAAGCATTCATTAGGGTAGCATGGCATGTAAATAGGTTTAGGACCTAACCCTATTCTTGGGTTGGCCGAATGTTTAAAGAGGTTGGACCTCTTGCATTGAGTTGTATTTCCTCATAATCATATCAAGCATCATGGAAGCAATCATAGCATGGGTTTTGTCCAAGGCCTAACCCTAGTTTAGGGTTGGCCGAAACATACATGTCATCAAGAATTTATCATACAACATTCCATACATTATGTAGCATTTAATCAAACATGTAGTAGCATATGGCACACCCTAACCCTTGGTTAGGGTAGTGGCCGAAACTTTAGAGACATCATGCAACTTATTCGCAAACAATTATGCTACAGGCGAGGGGCACTTACCTTTTTCGCTAAATCCTTAGGGTATACCCTTAACTTGGAGGGATGGTACCCTTAACTTGGAGGGATGGTACCCTTAACTTGGAGGGATGGTACCCTTAACTTGGAGGGATGGTGCCCTTGGTCCTTGCCCTTGAGATCCTTGAATGCTCCTTGTCTTGCAAGAGGTACTCAAGGGAGTTTAGGGAATGTCAACCCTAACCTTGGGTTTCGGCAACCACAAGGGGAGAGTGTTGCTTGGCTTCGGTGGAGAAGGGGAGAAGAAGGTGGCTTTCGGCCACTTGGGGGAGGGGAGGAAGATTAGTGTTTGGAGGGAGGAGTGGAAGGGGGCTCTCGGCAATAGCAAGAGGAGGGAATGAGTGATTGTGCTCTCACACTCTCCTCCCCCTTTTATACTTAGTGAAGAGGCATGGTGCCTCTTCACTAAGCACCCTTTCACCAAGGGGTGTTTCACCAAGAGTTTTCTTCCACCTCTTCACCTTCCCTAACCCTTAACAAGGATTTCCCTACTTCCTTCTCAACATCTTCTCCCCTGGTGAGATGGTCACCAAGTCTACTCCTCAAGGCTTTGCTTGCCAAGAGTACCAAGGTTCAATCCTTGGTGAGAGCACATTTTTGCTCCTCTTGGTTTTAATCAAGCATAAGCCCACTAAGCCCATTCCATTCCATATGATTTCATGAATTCGAATTCATGGAATCACATATGTGATTCATGAATCACATTTCACTCCTTATGTAATTTCATAATCCCTCTTAATCAAATCTTATAATCAATCATGAAATTACATACTTCGCATTTTGCATAATCACATCATAATGTAATCACATGAAATCATACTCTTATGCAATCACATGAAATCATCAATTAAAATTTATGCAATCGCATATAGGGGTTTTATGAAATCACATATTGGGACTTTTATTTCTTATCAAATAAAGTCGTACAATTGCATTGAGAAAAGGAAAAAAAAAAAAAAAAACAAGCCCAAAATTTGGGGCGTTACAATAGCTATGCAAGAAGAATTAGCCCAATTTGAGAGAAACCAAGTCTGGGAATTAGTGCCTAAACCTGAAGACAAATCCATCATAGACACTAAGTGGGTCTTTTGAAATAAGGTAAATGATCAAGGGGAAATAGTTAGAAATAAAGCCCACTTAGTAGCCAAGGGATTCAGCCAAGTAGAGGGATTAGATTACGATGAAATATATGCCCCAGTAGCTAGACTTGAGTCCATTAGAATGTTATTAGCCTTTGCATCCCATAAAGGATGTAAGCTATACCAAATGGATGTAAAGTCAGTCTTCCTAAATGCGTTCATTAAAGAAGAAGTTTATGTAGGACAACCCCCTGGGTTTGAGGACTTAGACAAACCTGACCACGTTTACAAATTAACTAAAGTACTATATGGGTTAAAACAAGCACCTAGGGCCTGGTATGAACGTTTATCAACTTACTTAACTTCTAAAGAATTTAAACAAGGACAAATCGATTCAACATTATTTATTAAAACCCTAGGAAAAGATATATTCATTGCCCAAATTTATGTAGATGATATAATCTTTGGATCCACCAACACAAACTTCCTAAAAGAATTTGTAAAGATAATGGAAAATGAATTCGAAATAAGTTTGGTTGGTGAGCTTACCTTTTTCCTAGGACTACAAATCCAACAAACTAGAGATGGAAACTACGTCCATCAATCTAAATATGCTAAAGAGTTAATAAAGAAATTTAAAATGGACAACTCTAAAAGCATAAATACCCCCATGGCAACTAATGTAAAAATAGATAGTGACCCTGATGGTAACCCAGTAGACCTCAAACTGTATAGAAGTATGATAGGTAGTCTACTATACCTTACAGCCAGCAGACCTGACATTCTTTTTGCTGTAGGGATGTGTGCTAGATACCAAACCTGTGCTAAGGAAACACACTTATCAGCCCTAAAAAGAATACTAAGATATGTAAAGGGCACCCTAAATGTAGGGATTTGGTATCCTAGAACCTCAACCTTCAATTTGTCAGGATACTCAGATTCTGACTATACTGGTTGTAAATTAGATAGAAAGAGCACAAGTGGAAGCTGCGAACTGTTAGGAAATAGTCTAGTAAGTTGGTGCAGCAGAAAAAAACACTGTGTGGCTCTGTCCACAACTGAAGCTGAGTATGTAGCCTTAGGAGAATGTGTAGCTCAACTTTTATGGATGATGCACACTCTTAAGGACTTCCAGCTCAACTACACCCAAACTCAGGTATTTATTGACAATATAAGTTCAATCAATCTAACTAAAAACCCAATCCAACATTCCAGAACAAAACATATAGAAGTTAAACATCACTTCGTAAGAGACCATGTAGCCAGGGGTGAGATAGTACTTAACCATATAGACCCAAAATCCAACTTAGCTGATATATTCACAAAACCATTACCTGAGTCTGAGTTCAGCTCACTAAGAAGGCAGTTAGGATTGTGCTCTGTAGAATAGGTTAACTCCACTGTTGATTTTCTTACTGCTTTACTTGATTTAAAAATCAGTTTCTAAAATTAGAATTTTGAAAAACTGTTTTACTTAATTTCAAAATCAGTTTGTTTTAAATCTTTTTTCGACTTAGTTTTCTTTCAAAACTACCCCCTTTCAAAACTAGGGCCTTTTTCGCAAATGGACTTAGCTTAGGCCCTAACCCTAGAACTGCATGCACCTATAGATTTAGAAGCCAGCATCTCACAAACACTTTAGGATACTTTGATTGATAACCTAGAAAGGGTTGAGATGCTTAGGTCTTTGCCTTAATTCAAGATGCTTTAAGTCAGTGCATCTGCAGTAATTGGGGCACTAAATACAACTTTTACAGAAATCCAGTTAAGTGTCAAGTTTAGAAAATCTAACATGAACAGAAACACTTAACTTGACTAACCCTAGTAAAAACTACTGCTTATAACAGTTAGTAAGTAGCTAAATGGGTTAGACAGGTCCCTACAAGAGAAAATTAACTGATTTGGTCTAAGTCTTGATTCAGTACAGCAAAATCATATGAATTTTTTTTTAAAGTCATTCCTTTTATGCAATTTAATTTCTGCAATATCTATCTGTTTATCTATCTGTTTTTGATATATGGGAAAGGGGGAGAGATAGGAAAGGAGAGAGTTTATCAAAGAGTTTCTTTTCAAACTTTCAAACTCTCAAAATGCTTTCAAAAAGTTAGCTACTTTTCAAAGCTTTTCAAAACCTTTTTTAGAAGTACTAAGTTTTTATAAGTACCTTAAGCTTAAGTTTTTTTTTCAAAAGTACTTTAAACTTAATTTACTAAGATTATTTCTTTATTTTCAAAAATTCACTTAAATTGTTTAAAAGTACTTAAATTGTGTTTATAAGTACTTTAAGCTTAAGTTTTTTTTTAACTTCCATAAGTACTTTAAACTTAATCTACTAAGTACTTAACTTAAAATCTGAGTACCTTAAACTTAAGGCTTCAAATTTTTTAAGTACTCTAAACTCATGCTTTCAAAAATTCCTCTATAAACTTTTAAAACTTAAGTTATCAAAAGACTTCCAAAATATCTAACTTAAGTTTTCAAAGTGCAAAATCTAAGTAAATTTTTTTTAGAACCACAAGACGTTTTGAAAAATCTAGGGGGAGATTCCCTCCAGGGGGAGGGAACAAATTTTTATGCTTTTATTAAACTTAACTTTTTGAACTAGGGTTGCCATAAATCAAAAAGAGGGAGATTGTTGGTGCAGAAAGCACCAAAGTCAAACCTATGTTTTGATAATGGCAACAGGGTTCAAAAGTTAAGTCTTATTTGTTATCTAACATGTCACTTAAGTGTGCAGAGTAAAAAGCCCTAGCAAAGGCCTGCTAGGCACTGGTGAAGGAATACCAGAGTGAAAAGCCCTAGCGAAGGAATGCTAGGCACTGGCGAAGGAATGCCAGAATGAGAAGCCCTAGCGAAGGAATGCTAGGCACTGGCGAAGGAATGCCAGAGTGAAAAACCCTAGCGAAGGAATGCTAGGCACCGGGCGAAGGACAGCTCGACATCCAAGTCCTGGCAAAGGACCGTTAGGCAAAAGTCCAACCAGAGGAACGGTTGGCATCAGGTACACTCTCCCGAGAGGAGTAGGTGAGGACGCGTTCCTCGTCGAGGGAACAGTAGGCGTCGGTTCGACCTAGGGTTCCATTTTGGAGACCCAAAGTCAGAACCAAGACAGCTAAGGCTGTATAAACTAATAAGTTTTTATTTTATTGTGTTTTGGAACTAACCCTGGATGCAGGTCTGAATGAACGTGTGTCTGCAGCTCAGAGAGCCTCAAAGGAATGAGGCAATAGCTGACCAGGGCGCCCGGAGTCTCCCGGGTGCCCCCAAGGTGAACACAAAACACAAAACCCAAAGAACAGGCTTCGCAGCTCATCTCCCGGGTGCCCCCGTGCTCCCGGGTTACCCCGTGCTCCCGGGCGCCCCCGTGCTCCCGGGCGCCCCTTGCGCTGCGGGCGCCCCCAGTGACAGCCACCGAAGCAGCTCCTCTTGAAGCCAAGAAGATAGAAGTTTGACCCGGTCAATCCGGGTGCCCCGAGCGCTCCAGGTGCCCCGGTCAAAGTTGATCCCGAGATTGAAGAGATCAGAAGCGACCGAGACATTTCCGGATCAAATGCCACGTGGGGGGGCGCCCCCGACGTCCCGGGCGCCCCCAGGCCCTATATAAAGGGCCCTCGACCCCAAGCTTCGACATCACTTCCAATCAACGCTTCTACGCTCTTCAGCTCTCACGCCTTGCTCCGGAAACCTCCCAACTCGAGCCGACGACGTCCCGCTGCTCCAAAAAAGTCAACCTTCATTGGACGTCGGTAAAAAGAAGATCTTTCTTTCTTTTAAGTTTACTATACTGAATTTGTAAACAAATATTTGTAAACTTTCATTACGCCTCATATAGAATTGCCCAAAGTAAACGGTCAACGACCGTGGGCCTTGGAGTAGGAGTCGACCTAGGCTCCGAACCAAGTAAAAACTACTGTGTTTGCGTGTGTTGTGTTTTTCCGCTGTGCAATTTCTCTTTACCTAAAATCCGAACGATTTCCGATATTCACCCCCCCTCTATCGGTTCTCTCGATCCAACAATGGAGACTTATACTTTGACATCTTAAGCAAGCATCTCTAAGGAGGTGTGGACCCAGGATGGTTGGGTATAAGCCGAAGTGTCCGAAGATGTTTGAACAGCCTACAAAGGATTCACCACTCCTTGCGAGGAGATGTATACCCAAGGTCTATCGTCAGATTGTTACTCGAAGCCTCTGGCCAGAGCATAACATGTTCCGAGTATGAATCTCTAGGAAACATAAGAGTAATTAGAATCCGTTGGACGAGAAAGACATTACTTGGGCTAAGTGTGACGTAGTCAGCCTAGTGGGGACTGACACACATAGACCGTGTCCTGAACCAAGTGGGTATAAGATGGTGAAGGGAATGAGGCACGATTCATTAGAGCTGCTGAAGGGTTTCAGAATTATTTCTGAGGTCAACCGTTGATCTTTCGATTAATTAGGGATCATGATGTACTACTAGGTGCCACTCATGATCGTTCTATAATTGATGAATTATAGACGACCAACATAAATCGAAATCCTATTTAGTCACATGCACTACGAGTACTCCGAGGGATTTAAAACGAGTTGAAAATTGGATTTTCCGATCAAGAGAGAAAAGTCGAATCTGAATTTTCAGAGACGCATCGGAAGCTTAAAATGGCTAAGTCTTTTGAAGGCTTATTGGATGAATTAAATGAGTTTAATTCGTAAGGGTTTAGGCTTGGTTTGGCCGGCCACAATAAAAGAGGGGAAAGCAAAATTGTTTGGTTTAAATTATAAAATAAATCAAGCGTGATTTGTTTTATAAAATTATGGATAAAAAAATTTATATAAAGAAATTTATATAAAGAGATTTATTTTTATGGAAATTAAAATAAACCTTGGATTGGTTTATTTTATTTTATAAAATCAATTATGAATTGATTTTTCAATGATAAGAAAAATTTATATAATAAATTTCTTGTGTAAATATATTCCATAATAAAAGGGGAGACATGGTTGTTTTTATTATAAATTAAGTTATAATAAAAACTTGGCATAACAGAATAATTCATAGAAAAATTTATAAGATAAATTTATTATGAAAACTAATTCCGTTAAAAGGAGACTTGGCGATAAAGAGGCTACTATATAAAGGCACCAAGGCAAGGCTTGGAAATTAATTCAAGAGATCAAGGATTCATGCCTAGCCTCTCTTCCTCTCCTTTTCTCCCTCTCCCTCTAGGGCCGGCTACCCTCTCCCTCTCCTAGGGCCGACTGCCCTCCCTTCCCTTGCCATGAGCCACCACCAAGAAGAGGCCGAAGAAGAAGAAGAAGCGGGGCGCGACTCCTTCCTTCCTCCCGGAATCTTGATTCCGTTTTTCTTTTGGTTGTTAGTTTTCCATCTCTCTCTTGCTACTCTTGTCGTGCCTTTGGAGAATCTAGTAGTTCTTGTCGGAACGAAACTCGTGGCTTTGTGAAGTCATCCCGAAGAAAACTCGGCGTGAACGTGAATAGAGGCGGAGCTTCCAAGGGACGCTACAGTTGGATCTCGTCCCTTTCTACGGGTTACGCGAGGTATCAAGTAAATTAGTTTACTTTCTGCAAAATTTTAAATGTATGATCATGTCTCCACAACATAAGGTTGTATGCTAGATACGTGGTTAAAATAATTTGAGAAATTATTTATGCTAAACCTTCCGCTGCACGTAATAAAAATTTAAAATTACGAACCCGTATCCATGTCAACATGCACCCGGTCCCAACAGTGGTATCAGAGCCGGTTAGTGTTCGACATAATCATATAATTATTTTGCGAAAAACTTTGTCATGATCTCAATTTTGGAAAATTTTCCAATTATGGAAACTTTCCAATTATGATAAATTTTAGATTTAGGAATTTCAAAGTTTGGAAATCCTCATGAAATTTCGCAAACTTTTGAAATATCCTAGTTTCTGAAATTTTATGATAATTGTGAAAACTTCCCATCTTTGGAAACTTTCCAATTTTGGAAATTTCCTATTTTGGAAATTTTTCAATTTTGGAAATATGTAAGTTTTCTTTGTACCAGAAACTTACAATTATTCTGAAAACCTATTATGAAATCTCGCAATTTTGGGCACTTTCTTTCAAGAAAGTCTAGACAAATTTATGGATCATTAATTGACAATTAAATTTGACTTGGTTTTAAATTATTAACAAAATTCTTTATTTTGGATTGAGCCTCGGGGAGCCGTCCAATTTAAAGTTAGTTGTTGTAATTTAATTTCCCATTTTGAATAAAATTGTCATGTTTAATTTGGTTACGCCTCGGGGAGCGGACCAAATTGGATTTACGACAAATTTCTTTTCTTTGGGTATCTGAGCCTCGGGGAGCCACCCTTAGAAAACAATTTGTTGTAATTAATTAATCCATAAATAAAATATGTGATCAAATCTTGGAAATTTAGGATAATTTCCTTATTTGATTTAAGAGGTGATGCTCTTACATATTGTTGTCTCCAAAATTAATTAGGAAAATAGTTTCCTAAAGAGTTTTCTTAAAAGAGATTTTCATGAAAATAATATGTGGTTGAATTAAGGGAATCTGTCTCTTAATTTAATAAGATTTGATTTAGAGAAATCAAAGTCTTAAACATATTATTTCTGAAATTGATTATGACAATTTAGGAAATTGTTTCCCAAAACAATTCCTTGAATAAAGTATGAAATTAGAATTAGGAAATCTGGTTCCTAATTTAATTAATGAGACTTGATAAATTAAGTCACATACATACTTTATTAAGGAAATCGTTAGTACATGACATAATTATATGTCATGAATGTGCTTAGAAAAGAAAGGATGGGACCCAAAACCCCTTACAAAATATTAAGGCCAACACCTTCCATTAATATAGTTAGAACCGGAGTTTTGTTTCTCGTTTGGGTTAATGGATACATTCATGCCCGACTTGAACCTCAACATGTTCAAACCATGGAATTAGTTTATGATTAATATAGTTGGAGTCAGAGGTCAATCCTTAGTTTTGGTTGTTGGACACATCCAAGCCTGACTAAACGGTTGAATGAGCTCCAACCATATTAAAACTATTTCTTGATTAATGGGTCAGCCTTAAGCTTGGAGCATCGATTTGTTGTGTCACAGCCAAGGTCGATGTAAAGAGAGGTGCAGTTGGGTGCTATGTATATTGTTGCATACTTGTTAATGAGTTAACAACCCAATGATTTATGCAAATATTCAATTAGTTGATAGCATAAAGTGGTAGTTACATATATGTGATATGTAATCGGTATAATTACCTACCTTCATAGCTAAGAATAACTTGATGGCCACAGCCATGGTTGTTCTTATCTATGGTTGGATATCAACCTATTTGGAGATGTTCCTACGATCTCCCGAATTGATAAAAAGGGTTATTCAATTCGAAAAATAAATAGGATTTAATTAATGTATGTTGATACATTCTTTATCATTCTTCTCACATAAGCTCAATTTGTATTTCTAGGATAATCACTCGATCATGTCTTCTCTGAATTTGCGTTTCATTGTGGACAACAATAAACTGACTGGGCCAAACTTCATGTACTGGCTTCGAAACCTGAGGATAGTCCTCAAGGCAGAGAAGCTTGCTTATGTTCTTGAAGATTAACTTCCCAACCATCCTCCAGAAGATGTAACTCCAGACCAGTTAGTGGCCTATCAGAAACATGTGACCGATTCTGAACTTGCGAGTTGCATCATGCTGTTAGTAATATGAGAGAAGTGTCCTAAGGCAATCGCCTTATGATGTAAACATTTATTTTAATAAATGATAATTCACTATTTGAGTATACATGTTTTATGTATTTGATTGGGATCTTAAACTCATCTACTGAATGTCCGCAATACAACTCACAGCATAAGAGAATTTGTGATGGGATCACAACTAGTGATTATCTCTAATGTGCAATTGTGAAGTATTGAAATTATCCCTAGTCGATGAATTGATAAAAAAGGACACTATCAATTCTGTTGAGACTAGCATGGGTTATTCTCTAATCAGCTGATTCTCACTAGCTGGTGACATTGGGATGTCCGGAGATAAACATGGATGCTAGTTAAGGGAACTAGTTCATTGGAGTGACTAGCTGTAAGACTTCATATGGGAATCTACATGTAGATATGTCAATGAAGATCTTACTGCGGCTTAAGTGCGATGTTCCTTTGACTTGCGGTGTTCAAGTCATCTTGGTCATGGAGACTTATACTTTGACATCTTAAGCAAGCATCTCCAAGGAGGTGTGGACCCAGGATGATCGGGTATAAGCCGAAGTGCCCGAAGATGTTTGAACAGCCTACAAAGGATTCACCACTCCTTGCGAGGAGATGTATACCCAGGCCTATCGTCGGATTGTTACTCAAAGCCTCTGGCCAGAGCATATCATGTTAAGAGTGCGAGTCTCTTAAATACATGAGAGTAATTAGAAATCCAAAGGACGAGGAAGACACTACTTGGGCTAGGTGTGACGTAGTCAGCCTAGTGGGGGCTGACACCATAGACCGTGTCCTGAACCAAGTGGGTATAAGGTGGTGAAGGGAATGAGGCACGATTCATTAGAGCTGCTGAAGGGTTTCAGAATAATTTCTTCTGGGGTCAAACCGTTGATCTTTCGATTAATTGGGGATCATGATATACTACTAGGTGCCACTCATGATCGTTCTATAATTAATGGGTTAATTATAGACGGCCAACATAAATCGAAAGCCTATTTAGTCACACGCAATACGAGTAATCCGAGGGATTTAAAACGAGTTGAAAATTGGATTTTCCGATCAAGAGAAACGAGTCGAATCTGAGTTAATCAGAGGCGCAATGGAAGCTAAAAATGGCTAAGTCTTTTGAAGGCTTTTTGGGCGAATTAAATGAGTTTAATTCGCGACGGTTCGGGTCGGTTTGGGCCGGCCAAAGAGGGTGTTAACCCTCTTTGGGTGGCCGGCCAATGAAGGAGAATAAACCAAGTTTATTTTGGTTTAATTAATAAAATAAATCTAGTGTGATTTGTTTTATAAATTATGGATAAATAAATTTGTATAAAGAAATTTATATAAATAAAATTTATAGAAATTTATTCTTTTATGGAAGATTAAAATAATCCATGAATTGGTTTATTTTAATTTTATAAAATCAATTATGAATTGAGTTTTCCATAATAAGAAAGTTTATAAATTTCTTATAAAATTTATTCCATAATTTAAAGAGAAGAAGAATTAGTTTTATTATAAATTAGTTTATAATAAAACTTGGTTTAAACGGAATAATTAGTTAAGAAAATTTATAGGATAAATTTCTTATAACTAATTCCATTTAGAGGGAGACTTAGCAAAGAGTTGCTACTATATAAAGGACCCAAAGGCTAGCCCTTTAGGAACATCAATCAATTAATCAAGAGTTGATTAAGAGTTCTCTCTCTCTCTCTCTCTTTTATTCTTCTCCTCTCCCTCTCCTTCTCCTTGCCTAGGGCCGGCGCCCATTCTTGTGAATTAGGGCCGGCGCACCAAGCCTTCCTCCAAGAGGGAAGTTGGCGTGAGCAACCAAAAGGAAGGAGAACCCGAAGACAAGAAGAAGAAGCGGATAGCGACTCCTCTCTTCCGGAATACGATTCCGTTACTTCATTGGTTAGTTTTTCCATTGTTTCCCTTATTCTTCTAGTTGTGCCTTCCGAGAATCTAGTAGTTCTCGTCGGCACAAAACTCGTGACTTTGTGAAGTCATCCCGAAGAGAACTCGGCGTGGACGCGAATAGAGGCGGAGCTTCCAAGGGACGCTACGGTTGGATCTCGTCCCTTACTTCGAGTTACGAGAGGTACTTAGTAAATCAGTTTACTTTTTCGCAAAGTTTTATTTTATGATTATGTCAACACACCATAAGATTGCATGCTAGATACGAAGTTAAAATAATTTAGGAAATTATTTTATGCAAACTCTTCCGCTGCACGTAAAAATTTTAAATTTTACGAACTCGTATCCTTGTCGACATGCACCCGGTCCCAACAGTGGTATCAGAGCCGGTTAGTGTTCGACTTAATCATATAATTGTTTTGTGGAAAACTTTGTCATGATCTCAATTTCGGAAAATTTTTCCAATTATGGAAACTTTCAAATTATAATAAATTTTAGAATTAGGAATTTCAAAGTTTGGAAATCGTCATGAAATTTCGCAAACGTTTGAAATTTTCTAGTTTCTAAATTTTTATAATAATTGTGAAAATTTCCCATCTTTGGAAACTTTCCAATTTTGGAAATTTTTCTATTTTAGAAATTTTCCAACTTTGGAAATATGTAAGTTTTCTTTGTACCAGAAACTTACAATTATTCTGAAAACCTATTTTCGAAATCTCGCAATTTTGGGCACTTTCTTTTAAGAAAGTCTAGACAAATTCATGGACAGTTAATTGACAATTAAATTTGAATTGGTTTTTAAATTGACAACAAATTCTTTATTTTGGATTGAGCCTCGGGGAGCCGTCCAATTTAAAGTTAGATGTTGTAATTTAATTTCCCAATTTTAATTGAAATTGTCATGTTTGATTTGGATTGAGCCTCGGGGAGCCGTCCAATTGGATTTACAACACTTTACTTTTCTTTGGGTATCTGAGCCTCGGGGAGCCACCCTTAGAAAACGATTTGTTGTAATTAATCAATCCATGAATAAAATATGTTTTAAGAGGTGATGCTCTTACATATTGTTGTCTCCAAAATTAATTAGGAAAATGGTTTCCTATAGAGTTTTCTTAAATGAGATTTTCATGAAAATAATATGTAGTTGAATTAAGGGATTTGTCTCTTAATTTAATAAGATTTGATTTAGAGAAATCAAAGTCTTGAACATATTATTTCCGAAATTAATTATGACAATTTAGGAAATTGTTTCCCAAAGCAATTCCTTTAATAAAGTGTGAAATTAGAATTAAGGAAATCCGGTTCCTAATTCAATTCATGAGACTTGATAAATTAAGTCACATACATACTTTATTAAGGAAATCGTTAGTCATGACACATGTCATGAATGTGCTTAGAAAAGATGAGACCAAAACCCCTTACAAAATATTAAGGCAAACACCTTCCATTAATATGGTTAGAATCGGAGTTTTGTTTCTCGCTTGGGTTGATGGACACATCCATGCCCGACTTGAACCTTAACATGTTCAAACCATGGAATTAGTTTATGAATGATATAGTTGGAGTCAGAGGTCAATCCTTAGTTTTGGTTGTTGGACACATCCAAGCCTAACTAAACGGTTGAATGAGCTCCAACCATATTAAAACTATTTCTTGATTAATGGGTCAGCCTTAAGCTTGGAGCATCGATTTGTTGTGCCACAGCCAAGGTCGATGTAAAGAGAGGTGCAGTTGGGTGCTATGTATAATGATACATACTTGTTAATGAGTTAACAACCCAATGATTTATGCAAACATTCAATTAGTTGATAGCATAACGTGATAGTTACATATATGTGATATGTAATCGGTATAATTACCTACCTTCATAGCTAAGAGGAACTTGATGGCCACAGCCATGGTTGTTCTTATCTATGGTTGGATATCAACCTATTTGGAGATGTTCCTACGATCTCCCGAATTGATAATAAGG
>JAGFNQ010005453.1:16586-54840 GCA_024364735.1 Boesenbergia rotunda | reverse complement strand
GTAAGCGGCCATACGGACTGCAGCCTTAGCTCGGACCTCCTCAATCAGATCCAGTTCAGCTCGTCTTTTCTCCGCATTGTCTTCTCCATACAGTTGTCTTCTGTCCGACTCACAGCCGACCTCCATGGGGACTACTGCTTCACTCCCGTAGACTAACTGGAAGGGAGTGCATCCCGACCCCTCTTTGGGTGTGGTTCGGAGGGCCCATAGGGCACCAGGCAGCTCATCCACCCAGGATCCGCCGACCTGATCCAGCTTAGCTCTGAGCCCTTTCAGAATCTCTCTATTGGCTACTTCGGCCTGACCATTACTCTTGGGATATGCCACGGAAGTGAAGGCCTGTTTGATCCCGAATTCCTTGCACCAATTTCTGATTATCCGACCTTGAAACTGCCGACCATTGTCTGATACCAGCTTATGAGGTATACCATACCGGCACAAAATGTTCTGCCAAAGGAATTTCTTCACCACTTGCTCAGTGATTCGAGCCAGAGCTTCTGCCTCGACCCACTTGGAGAAGTAATCTACTACCACCAACAGGAATTTCTTCTGACCGGCTGCCCTGGGGAAAGGTCCCACTATATCCATGCCCCACTGATCAAAGGGACATGATACAATGGACTCTCGCAACATCTCCACCGGTCGGTGAGACAGATTCTGGTACTTCTGGCAAGAAAGACAAGAAAGAGTCATCTTCTCTGCATCCTTTTGAAGGGTCAGCCAAAAGTAACCGGCCAGCAGGACCTTCCGAGCCATGGATCGACCTCCTGAATGATTTCCACAGCACCCCAAATGCACTTCTCTAAGTACATAGTCTGCATCTTCCTTTCCGAGGCATCTGGCTGGAGGTCGGGAAAAAGCCCGCATGTATAATGCGTCCCCTATCAGGGTGAACCGGGCTGCTCTGATCTTCAGTATCCGAGCTTGCTCAGGGCTGTCCGGCAGAGTTCCCTCCTTCAGGTAGGCGATGAATGGAGTTCTCCAGTCCCCCTCTATCTCCATTTCTGCTGCCCTCTCGACCTGAGCCACCAGCATGACCTGAGGTGAAGGCTTGTGGAAGACCCATGGCCGGACCGAGCTGGCCAGCCTAGCCAACTCATCTGCCTTGGCATTGTCTCCCCGGGGGATCTGTATAATCTGGACTTCTTGAAATTCTGCTTGTAACTGTTGATATGCCTCTACGTAAGTCTGTAGAGTCGCGTCATTTACTTCAAGCCACCCAGCCACCTGTTGAGTTACCAACTGAGAATCGGAATGTAGGATGACCCGAGTGGCCCCGACCTGTCTGGCCGCTTGGAGGCCAGCCAAGAGGGCTTCGTACTCCGCCTGATTATTGGTAGCTTGGTACTCTAGCTGCACGGCGAGATGAATGGGGTCTCCCTTCGGAGACATCAATAAAATTCCCAAGCCACTCCCCGCCCGGGTGGCTGACCCGTCCACATATATTTTCCAGACCTCCTCCCCTTCCTCGGCATGAAGCTCACTCAGGAAATCTGCCAGGGCCTGAGCTTTGATCGCCGTTCGGGGCTGGTACTGGATATCATATTCACTCAGCTCGGTTGTCACTTGACCATCTGACCTGAGACTTCAGGGTTGATCAAGACCTTCCCGAGTGTGCTATTGGTCAGCACTCGTATAGGATGAGCCAGAAAGTAGGGTCGTAGTCGCCGAGCCATCAACACAAGCACATAAGCTAATTTCTCGAGTGTAGTATACCTACACTCGGCCTCTTTAAATAAGTGCCCAAAGAAGTAGACCGGTTGCTGCTCGGTCTCCTTCTGGGTTACAAGTACAGCGCTCGCAGCTTCCTCAGTAGCAGATAAGTAAACATACAGTGGTTCTCCTTCCTCGGGCTTGGCTAACACCGGCAGGCTGACCAAGTAAGTCTTCAATTCTTCGAAAGCTCGGTCGCACTCGGCGTCCCACTGGAACTTAGAGGCCTTGCGCAGGATCTTGAAGAACGGCAGACTTCGATTGGTCGACCGAGAGATAAACCGGGATAAGGCCGTGATCCTTCCGATCAGGCGCTGAACTTCCCTCAGATTTCTAGGCGGTGGCATGTCTATCAGAGCTTTCACTTTACTCGGATTGGCTTCTATTCCCCGCTCGGTCAGGATGTAGCCCAGGAATTTCCCACTCTTGGCTCCGAACAGACATTTTGCAGGATTGAGTTTGAGGCCATACCTTCGCAGGGTACAGCAGGTCTCTTGTACATCTGCTATGAGGTCGGCAGCTGGGGCAGATTTAATGAGGATGTCATCGACGTACACTTCCACGTTTCTCCCGAGCTGCTCTTTAAAGACTTTATTCATCAGCCTTTGATAAGTTGCCCCGGCGTTCTTGAGTCCGAAGGGCATGACTGTGTAACCATAGGTACCTTCGGCTGTGACAAAACTGACCTTCTCCTGGTCACCCGGGCATAATGGGACTTGGTGATATCCCTGATAGGCATCGAGCATGCAGATAAGTTCACTCCCGGCCGTAGAGTCTACCATCTGATCTATTCGGGGGAGCGGGTAACAGTCCTCCGGGCAAGCTTTGTTCAGATCTCTGAAGTCAATACAGATCCTCCACTTGTCGCCCGGCTTGGAGACCAGTACCACATTGGCCAGCCAGGCAGGAAATTGCACTTCTCGGATGTGTCCTGCTTTCAGCAACCTTTCCACCTCGGCCTGGATGATCTTGTTCTGCTCTGGGCTGAAATCTCTCTTTCTTTGCTCCACAGGTCGGGTGTCCGGGTACACGTGTAGCTTGTGTTCCATGATCTCGGGCCTGACCCCCCTTCAGATCTTGTTGAGACCAGGCAAACATGTCTTGGTTCCGAGTTAGACATCCTATCAGTTGTTGCCGCAGGTCGGGCGGTAGCCCTGGAGCTATTCTTACCTTGGTTTCCTCTCGGTCCGGCAAGAGCTGGACCTCTTCCTTCTCCTCTATCATCTCAGCCCAGGGAGAGGGCGGAGAGGTCTGCACCATGTTACAGTTGGCCGGCGTAGCTCGAAAGGCCTTGCTCACTTCTACTCGGACATCATTTACGTAGCACCGCCGGACGACCTTCTGATCTCCCCTGACTTCACTGACCTGATCTCCCACCGAAAATTTGACTTTCAGATAGAAAGTGGACATCACCGCTCGGAACTAATTTAGGGCCGGTCGGCCCAGGATGGCGTTATAGGCTGAAGGTGCGTCTACTATCAGGAAGGTAGACCACCATGTCCTTCTTAATGGTTCCTCGCCGAGTGATATGACCAGCTTGATCTGCCCCAGCGGTTGGACCTCATTTCCTGTGAATCCGAATAAGGGTGTGGCCACGGGCTGCAGCTCAGTCATCTCAATCTGCAGTTGTTCAAATGCCTTTAAACATAAGATATTCACTGAACTGCCTGAATCTACTATGGTACGATGGATTTGATAGTTGGCTATGACCGTCGTGATGACCAGGGCATCATCATGCGGTACTTCTATTCCTTGTAGGTCTGCGGGAGCGAAGTTAATCTGTGGCCCCTGAGCTTGGGCAGAACTGCAGCCCACTTGATAAATATCAAGGCGTCGGGCTTGCGACTTCCGAGCTCTATTGGAATCTCCATAGGTGGGCCCGCCTGAGATGACGTTGATGGACCCGTGCACAGAATTTTGCTGATTGGCCTGTTCCTCGCTGGCATTCCCCGGCTCGGGCGAGCCCGGAGTCGGGAATAACCGTCTGGTTGTAGGGGCGGCTGGTCGATCACGAGGCTCGGGTTGGTTAGGCGATGCTCTTCCTCGGCCCCGACCACCTCCCTGATGAGCCCCTCTCGGGCTACCTCGGCCAGCCCGGCCTCGACCTCGGCCGGCCTGCTAGCAGTCTTGTAGGTCGTGGGTGTGGCTGTTATGAAAAGAGCAGTAGGGCTGCCATCTGAACGGGAAACAACCCTGGGCCACTTGTTGCACTATTCCCCTTTGGTTTCCTTGTCGGTGTCCCATAACTCTGGGACTTCTGAGAGGTCCTCCGGGAGGCGCACTCCTCTGATGATGCTGGGGGACCTCGGGTACTGGTCTGACTTCCGGTCTCCTGGCGGCTTGTGCTTCTTCTACATCCACGTATTTGCTGGCTTTGCCCAGCAGACTTTCAAAGTCCTTCGGGGGCTTTCGGATCAAGGATCTGAAGAACTCACCTTCTTGCAGACCTTGAGCAAAGGCGCTGACCAATACCTCAGACGTAGCGGTAGGTACGTCCAAGGCCACCTGATTAAATCTTCTGATGTAGGCTTTTAGGGACTCCTTAGAGCCCTGCTTCATGGTGAATAAGTTTAAACTAGTTTTGTGATGCCGTTTACTACTCGCGAAGTGTTGTAGAAACAGTCTCTTGAAATCAGTAAAGTCTCTTATTGATCCTTCTGGGAGTCTGTCAAACCATCGCTGGGCTGGTCCTGCTAGAGTGGTCAGGAAGGCTCGGCACCTGATACCATCCGGGTATTGATGCAGCATTGAAGCATTCTCAAACTTCTTTAGATGTTCTTCCGGATCAGTAGCTCCTCCGTACTCAGCGACGGACGGGGGTCTAAAGTGCTTGGGCAGTGGCTCATTCAAGACTTGGCTGGAGAAGGGGCATCCTGTGCGCTCAATCGGGAACGACGCAAGGGGAGCCTTCCCTTTGCTAGCCCTGGTATGGCAAGATGTAGCTTCATGGGGATCCGATTGTCCTGCTCCCTCAGCCGGGACAAATAGCGCCCGGTGGAAGTGAGGACTTTCATCTTGCCGAACCCCTCCTTCGGTGCCCACCCGAGCAGTCTGCTCGGCCGGGCTCGGCTGAGCAGGTCGAGCAGTCGCTTGTTGTGCCTCCGCCAATTTCCTGGCTCTAGCTTCTATTAGCAGATCCAAGTCTTCCTGTGAAAGAGTAACGGTCACCCGATTGGATTCACTCATCTTCGGCTTTCGATCAGGCATATTCCCACAGACGGCGCCAAATTTGATCCTGTCGACAAGCGAAGACTGGTTCTCGCTCGGATGACTCGGTCTGACCAAGATGACCCGGTCTGCTGTAACTTGGGGGTCGGGGTCTGGCTGTAGCTCGGGAGGTCGGACCGTAACAGAGCTCACAATGTGGTGGTGTGGTTGTAAAATGGCAGCGATCCTTTTCCGAAGACCAAATAGGGTTTATATAGGGTCTTTCCACGTGCGAACTGTCACATCTCGTTAAGGATTAATCAGGGATTAGGCTAAGTAATTGGATGTCTTAACGGCGAGGTGAGACTGACATAGCCGACTGACAGTCTGTGATCCTGCTCTTCCTGATCCTAATTAAGGTTAGGCGGCCACGTCAGGTGATGATGGTATCTCTTAACGGAGAGTTCCGACAGAGAGCTCGGACTCGGGATTGCTTGACCTCGGGAGCTCAGCCTCGAGGGCTCGGTCCCGAGAGCTCGGCCTCGAGGGCTCGGCCTCGTGAGCTCGGCCTCGATTGCTCGACTTCGGGGGCTCAGCCTCGAGGGCTCGGCCCCGAGAGCTTGGCCTCGGGAGCTCAGCCCCGAGGGCTCGGCCTCGATTGCTCGACCTCGGGAGCTCAGCCTCTAGGGCTCGGCCCCAAGAGCTCGACCTCGAGGGCTCAGCCCCAAGAGCTCGGCCTCGGGAGCTCAGCCTCGAGAGCTTGGCCTCGGGAGCTCAGCCTCGAGAGCTTGGCCTCGGGAGCTCAGCCTCGAGAGCTCGGCCCCGAGAGTTCGGCCTGAGCTTTTGACCCTAGGTGGACGACCCTGGGTGAGTTTGACTTCGCCCTGAACTTCCACCGACCTCGGCTTCTACTCGCCTTGAGCCGGGTTGAACCGGGTAATCTCCGACCGGGCTCCCAACCCTGATAAAAAACCGCTCGCCTGGATCACTATCATAATAGAAAAACCTGATCGCACATTATCATATCAGATCAGAACTTTCCTCCCGCCTCAAAAAACTACATCACACGAACCACCACTTGATCGAACTGACCATAAGGGCATCAAAATAAGTCCAAATGCCATTACTGCCACCTTTTATGTGCCCATTTCTGTTCTGCTTGCAAAACCTTCAGCTCTCATTGGCAAGCTCTGCAGTTGCTTGACACGTCAAAAAAAACATACAAGCAGACCAAAACTTCCAGCAACTCATCAACCCATAGCTGCAACCCCACTGCAAACTCCATCGCGCAGCTCCAAAAAAGCCTTTTGTATCTCCATATTGTTGCAACAGACTGAAAGCTGAGCTTCCATCCAAGAAGAGCAGAAATTGAAACTTGCATATAGAAAACCAAAGAGTATCCAAGAACCGGATGTTCGCTTTTGGCAAGCGACCAACCATAAACGAAATTGTAGTGCCTTTACCGTAGCCATTACTACAGGCTAGATAGATCTATGGTGGATCTATTCACCCTTACAGGCTTTTGGGCAAAGCCTCAGCCATTAACGAATTTGTGTTGTCTTTATCATAGCCGTTTGCTATGGACTACGTAGATCTCATACGGTGGATCTACTCACCATCCCTTCCTATTACTTCCTCCATTACAGACTCCAAACATCACATCAGTCTCTAGTACCGAGTATCAAACAAAAACATGTAATAGAATACCAAATCAAAACCCGATCTCAATGTGTTGGCACATCAATGCTCAAATCTGCCAAACTAACCCTTCACACTCCAAATTCGAGGCTGCGAATAACCGGTCCCAAATCTCAGTCCTGCTTGTATTGCTAAACAAATTAAGTTGAGGAGATTGGCACGCAACATCAACCTCTACAACTATTTCTGATTTCTGATTTGTGATTTCTACTTCTAGATGACTGATTACTGATTTCTATTTCAGACCGCAAATTCCCAACCAAAACCAGCTTCACAGACAGCACATAGCAGTAAGCTGCACCTGTTGTTCACGCCCATACATTCTGATTGTGGCACACTCACATGACCAGAAACCCAAGCTCCAAATTCTGATAACCTCCTGTAAATAGCTTCCCTTAAAATGACCATTATTTCTGAAATTACAGAGGCTAATCCTTTACCAATCAAGTGCAGGAAATCCAAAATCACAAATACAGGTATGCAATTCAAATACAATTCCTGAAGCAACGGCATTAAAATCTAATGTGATTGCAGTAATATCAGATCTCTTGACACTCTCCCAGTTGTTTGGCACACCAAGACAAGATCAGAGACAAAATAAGTAGTTCCACTGATTTCCGACTCCCACCAGCCATCAAGGCTACCACTATAATATCAGTTTCTTCACAGCCCTCCAATGAAAATCTGCTTGATTGGGGGACCTGCCAGAGACCAAAATCCATCCATAAGGAGTAGTAACATTAGAATTCCAGAAAACCAATGGCAACCCATCCTGCATAACATCTCAATGAAATCACAGTGAAATCAAAAACATTTAGTTCTGCTCCGTTTGTCACGCTAAACACCAGCCTGGCATCTTCCGGAAAAACACTGTCTTGGCACCAGAAATTTATTCTCAAGGCAATTTGCAATGTCTCTTCAAGCCTACCAATATTCTCCCCAAAGCACAGCAGAGAAAAGCAGCTAAAGATAACCAATCATCTCTGAAATTTGCACAATCAATAACTGTGGATGGGGATAAAATAGCCCAGAGGTCTAATGCAGATGTAGAACACATTTCATATTCTGTCATTGATGCATTCTCCATTGTCTTCATTCCACCAGTTTTCTAATTTTCCTGACACATTCTGATCAGTTTTTTTTAGAGGGAAGCTGGGGCAAAAAGTTCTTGAGTATTTCATCAGCCCTCCAACTTCTGTAATTCTCCAGCAAAGATCGACTGAAACTGTCCACACTACAAAACATCAAATCCACTTGCTCTTCTCTGCTCTCCTTTTTATTACACTTGGCTGGTTTCAATGGACCTTCCTCATCCATTATCTTGATTTCCTTGTGATTCTAATATATGGCAAGCTAATTCTATCCAGCTTACAAATACCAAAAAGTGTTTTATCTATCTCGGTAGCAGTCAATATTCTATCTGTAGGAAAGTTAAAAGCTTGGTTTGCAAGATTATCCGCTGTCGCATTAGCTTCTCTGTACACATGAGTGAACCGAGCTTGATGGTGTCGCAGTATAGACTTGATTTTTAGGATCACATTGCGATACTCCCAAGGAAAAACAGGGGATTGTAGAATCTTCAGAGCCACTAGTGAATCAGACTCTATCCAGACAAGAAAGCAGTGGTTGTCCATACACAACTCCAAACCCATTAGAATTGCAATTAATTCTGCCCTTACATTTGATCCCACACCAATCATTCCAGCCTTTGCTAAGATGATCCGACCTTCATGGTCTCGGATGATGGTACCATACGAAGAGGGCCCTGGATTTCCTCTTGAACAACCATCCGTGTTTAACTTTAAAACTCCATTTTTCGGCTTCCTCCACAGCACCATTGAGATGGTAGTTGTTGTTGGTGCAGAATGCACCCAAGTCAAACCTGTGTTTTGATATTGGCAAAAGGGTTCAAAAGTTAAGGGTTAGTTGTTGTCTAACAAGTTTCTTGAGTGTACAGGAAAAGCCCTAGCGAAGGAATGCTAGGCACTGGCAAAGGAATGCCAGCCAGAAGAAAAGCTCTAGCGAAGGACTGCTAGGCTCTGGCGAAGGACTGCCAGAATGGACAGACCCTAGCGAAGGAATGCTAGGCACTGGCAAAGGGCTGCCAGAAGAAAAGACCTAGCGAAGGGCTGCTAGGCACCAAGCGAAGGGCTGCGTGGTACTCAAGACCTGGCGAAGGGCTACCGGGCAAAAGTCCAGCTGGAGGAGCCTGTTGGCACCAGGTAAATTCTCCCGAGAGGAGTAGGTGAGGACGCGTTCCCCTTGAGGGAACATTAGGCGTCGGTTCGACCTAGGGCTCCATTTTGGAGACCAAAGTCAGAACCAAGACAGCTGAGGCTGTATAAATTAAATTAAATATTTGTTTTATTGTGTTTTGGACTAACCCTGGAAGCAGGACTGAAGGAACGTGTGTCTGCAGCTCAGAATGCCTCAAAGGAAAGAGGCAACTGCTGACCAGGGCGCCCGGAGTGTCCCGGGCGCCCCCAAGGTGAACACAAAACACAAAGAAAGCAAATAAACCTCGACAGTACATTCTAAGGGCGCCCCCACTGTCCCGGGCGCCCCCATGGCAAACCAACTGAAGAGTTAAGCTGCTGCCGCGTCTGCACTGCGCACCCAGGGCGCCCCCGCTGTCCCGGGCGCCCCTAGCGCCCAGGGCGCCCCCAGCCACTCTTACGCAGGAGACTTCAGCGCTGCGGATAAGAGTTGGCCGAGTCAACCAGGGCCCCCAGCGTCCAGGGCGCCCCCGTCAAGACCTTATCCCGAGGTTCAAGGGATAAGTCGTTGACTGCGCCTTGTGTGGATCTGCTGCCACGTGGGGGGGGCGCCCCCGTCGACCAGGGCGCCCCCAGGCACTATAAAAAGGCCCTAGACCCTCCTCTTCAAGACACTGCTTTCATTCAACGCATCCAAACGCTCTGACGACCGCGCTCTGCTCCGGAAACTTCCCGACTCAAGAACGAAGCGCCGTCAACCTCCCACTGCACCGAAACTCGATCTACACCGGGAGTTGGTAAAACAAAGTGTATATTTCTATTTACAGTAATTTTGTAATCTCACTCTGTAACCGTTTTGCGCACTATAGAATTGCCCAAAGTAAACGGTCAACGACCGTGGGCCTTGGAGTAGGAGTCGACCCAGGCTCCGAACCAAGTAAAACCTTGGTGTTTGCGTTGTTTGTTTTATTCCGCCGCGCACTTACTCTTTCTTTTAAATCCGAACATTTTCCGATATTCACCCCCCCTCTATCGGTCTTTCTCGATCCAACAAGTGGTATCAGAGCGGGGAATTCAAACTTGGTGCAACCACCAGTTTGAAAATTTTTCGGATTTCTTTCGTTTTCTCTCTCATTTTTTTAATATTTTCGTTCGAGTTTTTCTTTCAAGGTTGGTGCAACACCCCTTGAAATTTGTTCTTTTTTTCCCGCACTACTAATCCAAGACCAAGTCTTGGAATATTTTCGTTGTTTTTGTTGTTTGCTATTTCAGTAACAAATGGCCATCCAAGAAGGTTTTAGCACCGCCAGACCTCCACTTTTAGTGGAGAAGACTTTCCTTACTGGAAAAGTCGAATGGAGGTCCACCTGAAAACTCAGGTGGATATGTGGATAATCATCCAGTCTGGACTGATGATTCCCACAAATGCTGAAGGCGTACCACAAAACTACTCAGAGTGGGACACTGCCCTTAAACGCAAGATTGAAGCTGACGCCAAAGCAACTCAGACCCTTCAATGCGGACTGACAAAAGAGGAGCTGAACCGCGTAGGCCCATTCAACAGGCCAAGGAGCTATGGGCTAAACTGATCGAGCTCCACGAAGGAACTTCAGATACGAGGATCAGCAAACGGGATCTGCTACTGAACAAGCTCTTCACCATCAGAATGGCAGATAACGAGACAGCAGCTCAGCTCCATGCCAGAATCCAGGAATTGATGAACGGTCTTCACGCAATAGGTCACCAGGTTCAAAACCGTGATCTTATAAGGTATGCCCTAAACGCGTTCCCTAGGACCACCTTGTGGGCATCTATGGTAGATGCATACAAGGTCTCTAGGGATCTTTCAAAAATTAAGCTAGATGAGTTATTTTCTGAACTTGAACTGCATGAACAGACTAACTGCAATTTGGTCGAGAAAAGTATAGCTTTCTTTGCAGGGAAAACAGGAAAGACGACCAAGAAGCAAACTCAAGTTGAACCCGAATCTACCTCAGATTCAGAAACAGAAGATCAAGAAGAAGATCAATCTGAACTGGTCCGGCTAGCTCGAAGCTACTACAAAAAGTTGAAGAACCAAACCAACACACGGAGAACAAGCCGAAGAAAGGACGGACAAGCTGAACCGCAACTGACAAACACAAGCCCAACGTAACCTGCTACGAATGCAAGAAGAAGGGCCACTACAAGACTGAATGTCCAAGCCTAAAGGAGTCCAAAAAGACCAGAAAGAAGAAGGCACTCCAAGCAACCTGGGACGAGTCTTCCTCAGAAGGAGAAGAAGAAGCACCCCAGTCCAATCTTCTAGCCCTGACCGCTTCGGATCAAATCGAGACTGACTCAGACTCGGACCAGGACGACGGCAAGCTGACCTTCTCCGACAACGGCGAAATAAGGGTAACGGGTTTTTCAAAATTGCAATTGAATTCGCTTATTTCCTATCTATCCCGAGATTTGGCGAAAGCCAAACTCCGAATCGAGTCCCTCCGACAGGAAGTAAAATTCCTGAAAGAGGAAGCTGAGTCTAAGGCCTTAACCGAGAAACTTCAGGAAGGAACCCCTGATCAAGTTGAAAAACTTGAATCAGAGAACTCCTCCCTGAAAACTCAAGTTAAGGACTTACGAACAGCTTTAGAACGATTCACTTCTGGTTCCAAGAATCTTGATATGATTCTTGGAAAACAGAAGTCTGTTCTAAACCGATCCGGACTTGGCTATAGAACCAAATCTCGGCAAAGATCTTACTTTGCTGTACTGAACCAGTCAAGACCTAAGGTTCAGGCATGGGTGCCAAAACTATGCCTGACTAAACCAACTGGTTCAAATCAATTTTGGATCCCCAAGGACAAGATTCACATCTTGCCTAACCCATACAGAGGCTTTAGTCCAGGGGGAGCCAAAATCAAAACAATTTTCATTATTAGATATTTTTTTTAATTGCTTGTTTATTTAAATTTCTGCAAGTTGCCATGCTTAGAATTAGGAATAGTTAGACTTAAGGACTAAATTACTTGAAATTTGAAAACATAGTATTGGGAGGAGGTGAGATGATAGTACGTTGGGGAAACCAACTCTAATAAGATCAAGTCCACTTGGTCTGTTTAGACTGGTGAAACCAGCCGAAGCTACCGATCCAAGACCCAAGCTAGTTAGACCAGAAAATGACCTAAGTTAATTTGAAAATGAAATTTCATTAAAAGGCTTTGTCAAGGAAAGGGTGGATGATCCCATAAGGCTACGGCCAAAGAAGGCCTAGTGCCTCGCCAAGACCTGGAAGCCAATTTCTGAAATTCGAATTCAAATTATCTTTTGTCAAATTCGAATCTAACTCAAATTTCAAATAATTATAGATTCAAATCTGTTTTCAAAATTTCTACTTCTTAAACTTATTTCTTTTTCAAAAATCACTTAATCTATTTTTCAAAATTTCTAAACTTATTTGTTTAAAAATCTGTTTTCAAAAGTAAATAACTTTTCAAAGTAAATTAAAACTCCTTTTTAAAATTTTTACCCTCAAACCTGTCTCACAAAAACCTTAAGGTTAACGTGTTTGAAAACCCTAGATTCAGTGAGACAGGAAAATTAAGCTCAAATTAAACCACCTTGCTTGTGCTTTCATAATCATGGTCAAACTATGGTTAACATAGTCAAACTATGATTAACATAGTCAAACATGGTCAAACACAGTCAAACGAAGTCAAACAGTCAAACCTGGTCAAAACAGTCAAAAGGCTGCTACCTAGGGCGCCCTGACCGTCCCGGGCGCCCCCAACTGTACAAGGTCAAAGGCTGCTGAAAGCAGTCCATGAGGGCACCCGTAACCTGTCGGGCGCCCCCGACAACACTGACAACGTACCAGCTCCAGTCAAAGCAGCAAAAGCTGCATTTGACCGACTTGACAAGGGCGCCCGTGACCCGTCGGGCGCCCCTATACGCTTCTGTCCCCCACGCTGATTAAAGCAGCCAAAAGGCTGTAATCAACTACCTTTGACCAGGGCGCCCGTGACCTGTCGGGCGTCCCCACAGACCGTTTCCCTGCCCGAGGCAAACCGACCTGTTGAGGGTGCCCGGAACCTCCCGGGCTCCCCCCATCAAACCCCTATAAAAGGGACCCGAGACTCCCTCATTTCCCACACCAAAAACACATCCTTCTTCTCACTCTATTCATTCTTGAGGATCAAGTAACCCTAAAGCTTCCCTTGCCTCAACCATGCCTCCAAGGTATGAAATTTACTTTGGGTACTTAATTTTTGTTATTTTTCTTCCCTTAATTGCAAATTCTAAGTCAATCATGCCTCTTCCTATAATCTAAGTTCTTATTCTCAATTTGCTTAATTTCTTCTCAACTAGAAAACGCCGAGCAGTTCAGTCGAACCCCGGTAACGAGCCCAGTCCCGACCCTAGGTTTCCAAACCTAGAACTTTGTAACAAATTCGCCCGAACCACCTACGTTCCGATTAAGACAAGTTACCTTAACCGTCAGTTCTTTTCCCAATCCTGTCCAGTCGCAATGTCCGCAATTAACTTCTATCAACTGGATAAACTCGTATTCTGCACACATCCGATCAACAACACCCTATGTGCAGAATTCTATAACAACATAGTTAGGCAAGACCACTTAAGCTTCGTCACTACCGTTCAAGGAATACCCTTGAGCATCACTCCTACCCTATTGAACCGATTTCTGGGACTCCGACCATCTCAGTCAATCTTCTGTTGCTACCCTCCAAGGAACCTGCCTTTCGATGCCCCCTACTCTCATATTGACCTGAACACCTTATACAACTATTTCTTTAGGGAGGCCATGGACCCTGCAGGAGGGCAGTTCCACTCCACCCGACTCCCGATTCAGGACTACGCTCTCTATAGAGTGATTGTCCGTTGCATCCTTCCTCTGTCCACTAGGGACATAGCCACCATGAGACCCTTTCACACCTTTCTCCTCTATGCCCTTATCCACCATCTGGACATAGATATAGGCCTTCACCTCTTCCACTGTATCCTACATGCCTCTAGTGTGTCCACTCAGGGACGGGTCCACACCCCCTTCTGCCACGTCATCACCTCAATCCTCCACCATCACGGCCGAAACATCGCTGACGGCGAGATTACCACGATGACCGACTTCGACGAGATAGGATATAGAAACTTTTCCTTAGCCGGTATAGATGCCTCGGGCACCGGGGTTCTAACTTGGAGACGCCGACCAGCCGCACAGGACGTTGCCGACGAGGAGGTTGAGGTCGACGTTGCCGACTTAGCAGCAGAGTTAGCTCAGCCCGATCCTCCGACACTCAACGAGCGAGTATCCCTCCTCGAGACACAGGTTCAGTCCCTCCGGGAGGAATCGGAGGCTTACCACCTTGAGCAGCTGGAAACTCATCAGGGCTACTATACCGAGTATATGAGCGCGTTTGCAGCAGAGAGGGAGGAAAGAAACGCCCAGTATCAGGAGATGATGACCATGTTTAGATCCTGGCATCCAGGCTCCCCTGATCAGCCTGGTCCCTCTTCCTAGATGACTTGGACGTGTACCTATTTGACTATCCCTACTGAGTAGGGTTGACTTCTGTTGACTTGTACTAGACTTCTGTTTGACTTATGCTTATCTTAGCTTGGCTTGCTTATTTTTGACTTAATTAAGTTAGGATTATGCTTAGTAGAATAGAATCATTTGGTTTTTGCATTAATTTTAAAATGTTTTAAATTGATTTTAAAATGGTGTTTATTTTAAAAGTTTTTCTAACTTAATCTTAAAAAGTTTTACTTTGGTTTTAAAATTTTTTCCTTGACTTAGTTTTATTTCAAAAACTACCCCCTTCAAAACTAGGGTTTTCTTCGAAATGGACTTAGCTTAGGCTCTAACCCTAGAATTGCATGCACCTATAGATCTAGAAGCCAGCATCTCACAAGAACCTTAGGGTACTTTGAGTGATAACCTAGAAAGGGTTGAGATGCTTAGGTCTTTGTCTTAACTTAAGATGCTTTAAGTCAGTGCATCTGCAGTAGTTGGGGCACTAAATACAAACTGAACAGCAATCAAGTTAAGTATCAAGTTTAGACAATCTAACTTGAACAATGCACTTAACTTGACTAACCCTAGCGAAAACTACTGTTTATAACAGTTGGTAAGTAGCTAATTGGGTTAGACACGTCCCTAAAGATTTAACCAGACTTAGGTTCCAGTTTGATTCAGTACAGCAAATGCTTTAATTATTGCAAAAATTTTTCTGTATTTTTGATATATGTCAAAGGGGGAGAGTTGGAAAGGAAACAGGGAACAAAATTTTTTTTTAAATTTTTTTTCCATCGTCTTCTTCAAAAAGTTGAACTGAAAAAATAAAATTGGTGAATCAAAGTTAGTTTTATTTCTAAACTCTGAATTAGTTTGAAACTTAATGTTTTTGCTTAAAATTATTGTTAAGCTTAAAGGTTTTAAAATTCTCTTTAAAAATTTCCAACTCTGAACTATGTGTTTTGAAATTATGTTTAAGCTTAACATAGTGCTTGAAAGTTTTCCAAACTGAAAATTTTCTAAGTCTGAAATTTTTCCAAAACTGAAAATTTTCCAAAGTATGAAATGTTCCTAAAACTGAAAATTTGTCTAAAGTTTTCAAAGTTTTCCAAACTTAGAACATCTTTTCGAAAAACTTAGCAAAAAACTTTAGAGATTTCCCAACTTATTATCAAAACATGAAATCCTCTAAGTACTTAACTCACACCACCTATTTTTGAAAAACCTAGGGGGAGATTTCTTCCAGGGGGAGGGAATCTAACTTAGGATTTCAATTTTAGCATTTTTTTCCTTAACTTTTTGAACTAGGTTGCCATATATCAAAAAGGAGGAGATTGTTGGTGCAGAATGCACCCAAGTCAAACCTGTGTTTTGATATTGGCAAAAGGGTTCAAAAGATAAGGGTTAGTTGTTGTCTAACAAGTTTCTTGAGTGTACAGGAAAAGCCCTAGCGAAGGAATGCTAGGCACTGGCAAAGGAATGTCAGCCAGAAGAAAAGCCCTAGCGAAGGACTGCTAGGCTCTGGCGAAGGACTGCCAGAATGGACAGACCCTAGCGAAGGAATGCTAGGCACTGGCAAAGGGCTGCCAGAAGAAAAGACCTAGCGAAGGGCTGCTAGGAACCAAGCGAAGGGCTGCGTGGTACTCAAGACCTGGCGAAGGGCTGCCGGGCAAAAGTCCAACTGGAGGAGCCGATTGGCACCAGGTAAATTCTCCCGAGAGGAGTAGGTGAGGACGCGTTCCCCTTGAGGGAACATTAGGCGTCGGTTCGACCTAGGGCTCCATTTTGGAGACCAAAGTCAGAACCAAGACAGCTGAGGCTGTATAAATTAAATTAAATATTTGTTTTATTGTGTTTTGGACTAACCCTGGAAGCATGACCGAAGGAACGTGTGTCTGCAGCTCAGAATGCCTCAAAGGAAAGAGGCAACTGCTGACCAGGGCGCCCGGAGTGTCCCGGGCGCCCCCAAGGTGAACACAAAACACAAAGAAAGCAAATAAACCTCGACAGTACATTCTGAGGGCGCCCCCACTGTCCCGGGCGCCCCCATGGCAAACCAACTGAAGAGTTAAGCTGCTGCCGCGTCTGCACTGCGCACCCAGGGCGCCCCCGCTGTCCCGGGCGCCCCTAGCGCCCAGGGCGCCCCTAGCGCCCAGGGCGCCCCCAGCCACTCTTACGCAGGAGACTTCAACGCTGCGGATAAGAGTTGGCTGAGTCAACCAGGGCTCCCCCAGCGTCCAGGGCGCCCCCGTCAAGACCTTATCCCGAGGTTCAAGGGATAAGTCGTTGACTGCACCTTGTGTGGATCTGCTGCCACGTGGGGGGGGGCGCCCCCGTCGACCAGGGCGCCCCCGTCGACCAGGGCGCCCCCAGGCACTATAAAAAGGGTCCTAGACCCTCCTCTTCAAGACACTGCTTTCATTCAACGCATCCAAACGCTCTGACGACCGCGCTCTGCTCCGGAAACTTCCCGACTCAAGAACGAAGCGCCGTCAACCTCCCACTGCACCGAAACTCGATCTACACCGGGAGTTGGTAAAACAAAGTGTATATTTCTATTTACAGTAATTTTGTAATCTCACTCTGTAACCGTTTTGCGCACTATAGAATTGCCCAAAGTAAACGGTCAATGACCGTGGGCCTTGGAGTAGGAGTCGACCCAGGCTCCGAACCAAGTAAAACCTTGGTGTTTGCGTTGTTTGTTTTTATTCCGCCGCGCACTTACTCTTTCTTTTAAATCCGAACATTTTCCGATATTCACCCCTCCTCTATCGGTCTTTCTCGATCCAACAGTTGTGACTCTGTCTTTGACATTAAATCCCAAAATCTGAGCTGTATTGTTATACCCTTTCCAGTGCTTATGCTTGATCAAACCTGCTGGCATGCCTTGATGTATGTAGTAATTGATCTTCCAAATTATCTTGTTGGCTGCCGGTTTGACTCCACAGTGCTTAGAATCATTTCTAGCACTCCATAAGTGCCAAACAATTAAAAAAGGCATGGCTTCCTTGATATGACCATCTTTCGACCAAGATAGAGTCGTTCTCCAACTCTCAAAAATTTGATATCTATCAACACCAAACAATTGTGCAAAGTGCCTCCAAACCTCTTTAGCAACAAATCCATTAAAAAACAAATGATCCCAGGATTCCATAGCTGTACAACATTGACACTTAGAAGCTAAATGGGATCCTCTTCGTTGTAGCACTTCATCCAATGGTAGCCGTTTTTGCAAGAAGCGCCATATAAAAACAGAGGTGCTCGGATGTAGTGGCTTACTCCAACAGGCTCTCCAGATCTCAGTAGGTTCCTGTGCAGTTCTTATACAGTTCCACGCAGACTTTAGTGTGAATTTACCATTCACTGTTGGCGTCCAAACAATACTGTCCAGGTTGTTTAAAGGATCCATCGTATGGTTTGTTCTTTCCTCCAAAGTAGGCACTACAATTTCCTTGATCTCCTCTATGACACTAGTTGGCACAACACCTTGCAGTTTAGTAGTGTCCCATCCCTGATTGCTAAGAAAATCTGAGACCTTGCAATTTGGGTTACCAACTACCATGCATGATTTGTATAAAGGGATTTGGTCAAGCCAAGTATCAAACCAGAAATTCAAACCTCCTTTGCCAATGATCCATCCAATGTTTTTCTCTGCTAAGCTGCGAATTTTAACCAGTCGACGCCAACATGGAGAGCTCTTCCAATTTGCTGAGACTAAATTTGGAGCTGCTATCCCGCAGTAGATATTGGACAAAAATATTGCCCATGGAGTCTTTTGTTCCCTGAATCTAAACCAAAGTTTCATGGCAGTGGCTGTAGCAACATCCGTTAGCTTCCTGACACCTAAGCCCCCCTCCAACTTTGGCTTACAAACCTCATCCCAAGCTATCCAATGAGTCTTCTTTTTGGAATTTGCCATTCCCCAGAAGAAATTGGCAAACAACATTTCTAATTGGTGTAAAACAGATAATGGAGGGAGGAGAACCTGTAAAGTGTAGAAAGGTAGTGAGGATAATACACTTTGTATGAGTATCAACCATCCACCATGTGTTAGCCTCTTAATGTTCCACCCAAGTAACCTCTTCCTGACTTTTTCGATTAGGGGTTGAAAGTGGCTTGATTTTCGATTCCCAGAAGCAATAGGAACCCCTAAGTTTGTGATAGGAGGTTGTCCCTCTAAGAATCCCGTAGTAGTAGCAATTTCACTCTTTCGGTTACTCGTGATACTTTTAGCAGGGAAGCATAAACTTTTCCCAGCATTGATGGATTGCCCTGAACATTTTTCATATGAATCCAAAAATTCCTTGACCCGTTTGACATTATTAACTGATCCATTCAGTTCAATCATTATGTCATCAGCAAATGCTAAGTGTGATAGTCTGATGTTGCAGCCCGAATTAAAATAGAGCTGTTGGTATTTGTTAAAAAGATCATCCAACCCTCTGGATAGGAATTCAACAGCAATAATAAAAAGTAAGGGGGAGATAGGGTCCCCTTGCCTCAATCCTCGCTTAGAGTGAAAGAAACCAGCCAAGTGTCCATTAATTTTAACAGAAAACCAACATTCCGTAATGAATCGCTTGATAAGTCCAATAACTGCTCCCGAAAACCCAAAAGCTTCCATGATTTTGATGAGGAAGGTCCATTGAACTCTATCAAAAGCTTTAGCCATGTCTAGCTTCAAAATTAGGTTGTCACCTCTCATGTGATAGTTTAGCTTATGATTAAGTTCTTGGGCCAATAGAATATTATCTGAGAACAATCTACCTGACACAAAACCACTTTGTGAGGGTGAAACAATTTTTTCCATAATTAGACTTAGCCTTGTAGATAGTAATTTGGAAATAATTTTATTTGAAACGTTGCATAGACTAATAGGCCTAAAGTCCTTCCATTGCTGCGCATTATCCACTTACGGAATTAGGACTATTGTGGTAGCCGCCATCCCTTTTGGCATTGAACTTCCATTAAAGAAATCCAGAACAGCTTCATATATATCACCCTTGATAATTTCCCAGCAAGCCATACAAAATTCTGCTGAAAACCCGTCTGGACCTGCAACACTGTCCTTTGGCATTTCCCATATAATTTTTTTTTATCTCCTCTATGTCTGGTGGTGCAGAAATGGCAGCATTATCACCTGAATTGATTAGTGCTGGAATGTTATCAAAGTTGACTGAATTGCAACTGTATTCCTCTCCCGTTAGCAGCTTCTCAAAGTAAACTGCAGCTGAGGCATAAATTTGTTCTGGGCTGTCTAGGCAAAAACCTTCCTCCCATATTCGAAAAATTCTATTAGTCATTCTTCTCTTTTGCACCAAACCATGGAAGAATTTTGTGTTTCTTTCACCCTCAGCCGCCCATTTTACCGCAGCCTTTTATTTCCAAAAGGTTTCTTCCATGTGCAATGTTTGAAAAAGCTGGGCTTGTTTTTGTGCTCTGTTGATTCTGTTGATTTCTGAAGGATCAAGATCAAATCTTCTCTCTGCTGCCGCAAAGCATTCCTCTGCTTTCATGATATTATCATGTATGTTCCCAAAAACTTTCCAATTCCACCACTTCAGATGCTCCTTAAGCCTCTTTAACTTCCCCTGCAGTTTGTTAAGTCCATAACTAGCAGTTGGCAACATCCAGTTTAGTTTCACCGTTTGCAAAAAATTGTGGTGTCTGATCCACATGTTCTGGAATCTGAATGAGGCAGCCGGTTTTGGGAATTTTGGAAAGGTAATAAGAAGAGGGCAATGGTCAGAGGTAGCTCGGCTTAAGTGTTCTACCTGCACTGAAAATTCATGATCATTCCAGGAAGGTGATATGAGTATTCTGTCCAAACGCTTCCAAATTCTGTTGTTCGTCCAAGTGAATCTATCACCTACAAATCCTGCATCTATCAGCCCAGCTAACATCAGAAAATCATTAAAATCTTGCATTGGCCCCAGCCTAGAGAGGGAACCTTTAGAATGTTCACATGGGCTGGAAACAACATTAAAATCACCCCCAACTAGCCAAAATTCATTGTCATCTGGTCTGATTTCTAATAATTTCTCCCAAAGGACAGCTCTCTCCGCTTGTGTACACTTAGCATACACCACAGTGATTCTTATTTTGATAGGAAAAATGTGAGAGTAGATTTCCATATGTAGAAACTGATGATGATCAAGCAAAACTTCGCACTTGATATTAGCATCAAACATAAACTAAACTTTTCCAGAACAATTAGAAATAACAGTTTCAAAGCCTAAGTGCCTGGTAATGAAATCTTCATCTAGTTCAATAAATGGCTCAAGAATTCCCAGAAAATTCAGATGATGGACCTTTCTTAGGAAATGTGCTCTACTTAAGGATGAAGCATTCCCTATCCCCCTTATGTTCCATATAAGTCCTGACATCAGAAAAGTAATGATGTGGTACCCCTTTTTGTTTGGGCTTTATTCCTGATCGCCCTACGGTCTTTATCTAGCACATTCTCTTGAACTTTTGTGTCTTTACTTGAGCTTGTTGTTCCTGCTAAGCTTCCTGGCAATTGCATAAAGTCCTTAATATCTGAAATATCTATCTCTTCCAATGATTTTAAGGGTGCTGCCGCCTTAGGTTTCTCTTGTCCTCTAGCAACTGCTTTGATTCTGGTGAGACTTTGGTTCACCACATTGACAGCACCTTGTCCCTTTTTTTATTTGGACTGACTGTAAAGTCATAAGATGTTCTCCTCATTAAATGTTCAGTTTCCCTGCTGTCCAATTCACCATCCTCCTCAAAGGACTTTGAAAATTCAGCCTCATTTGATTCCTCTTGGTCTTCCCAGGAGCTATCATCTTCCTCCTGTTCAATATCTACTGGGGTTTGATATGTCCTGCTTACTGTAGGTTCTTTCACTGGGTAGTTACCCATAGTCTCTATTGTATCATTCACTTGTAAGTGTAGCATTTGCGTGCCCACTTGAAAATCCACAGCACCGACCTGTCGGGATCTATAGGGAGACCCAATCTGAGATGCTTCACCTGTCAAAAGATTTTCTGCCTCCGTTGAATTCCCTGCTGGAATGATTTCCTCTTCAGATTGTACAGCTTGTTGTTGTTCATCTGTTTCATTGCCTACCTCTACACTCACATCCTTTCCTGACGTAGAACCCACTACTAATTTACCCTTTCCACTTTTTGTCTGCAATTCAGATCGCGTCAGATGCAGATTAGGCCTTGGAGCCCTTGTATGTTCTTTCACAGTGCCTTTGGCATTGACTTCTGATATTCCAGTTCCCTCTTGCTGGTGCTTCTCCTGTCCATTCCGATTCGCTACAAGCACATCTTGCTCTGAATTGTCTTTTCCACTTCTTGATGGACCCTTTGCTCTTGTCATATTTTGGGTTGGAGCCTCTCTATGTTCTTCCTCAGAGCCTTTTCCATTTGCCTCAGTTTTTCCAGTAGACTCGGTATCGTCTTGGTCTCCCTCTTCCAAATCAGCTAGAGGCTGAAATTGATTATCTATTTCTCCACTTACAGTCTTCCCATTATCAAAGTCCCCTGCAACTTTCTTCTTTTGAACCCATTTCTGCCTTTCTGTCTGCTTGGAAACCATCTCTTCTGCTTGCGTGCCAGCATGTGTCAGTGACGTTTCTTGTTCTCTTCTTCTGTTTAGATGTAGCCTCAGGTCTTCCTCCCCCAGATTGATGTCATTTCTGACAGAATTCCACACTGGTTTGGGTTTGTTTCCATTAACATAGCATTCCTCTATCGAGTGTCCCAAATGCTTGCAGTCAACACAATATTTTGGCTGCTTTTCATAGACCACTTTCTGCAAATGCGTCTCCTCCCCAATGCCAATCCAGAAATCTTCCACTCTGGGTTTTAGCAAGTCGATTTCCACACAGATACGAGCAACCGAAAGCCTGGATCTATCTGCTGTGCCTTCATCTATTTTAATCGATTTTCCAACTATTCTGGCTGCCGAAAAAAAACTATGCTTATTGAACATATGGATTGGTAGGTATGGCAATTGGATCCAAATTGGAACCACTGATGATTCCGTATCATATGAGAAATGTGGTGACCATTTGAAAAGTCTCAATGGAACACCTCCAATAAACCATATTCCTTGACCCCAAACACGCGCCATGTCTTCGCTTGAAGTAAGATGAATGAAAATATACCCAGATCGAAGGAATCGAATGTTGTAAAAGCTAGAGAGGCCAAGGTTACCAAAAGCTTGCAGAATGATCGCTTGGCTTGGGCGCCAACCATAGAATTTTCCAATTAGAGAGAATTGGTAGGGAACTGCCATACCTGAGATCTCATCCTCTGTGTAAAAAATTCCAGGCTTGTTATT
This sequence comes from Boesenbergia rotunda, assembly GCA_024364735.1. NCBI lineage: Eukaryota > Viridiplantae > Streptophyta > Magnoliopsida > Zingiberales > Zingiberaceae > Boesenbergia > Boesenbergia rotunda. Next base: position 32,235 of record JAGFNQ010005453.1, on the reverse strand, counting down.
GTAGATGGTGATCGGCTTGAAAGCAGTTCCCACTTCATCGAAATTTTTCTTGGACGCGCGAGGAGAAATAGGCTTGACAGCCGCTGCGTACGACGGAATTGCTGGCAGCTGTGCCACAACTTGAGGGGAATTTGGGGGTGGTGGTGCCAACGCAAGGGGGGTGCTCACGATTACTGATGTTCCCAGATTAGGGTTTGCAGCAGTCGGCGACCCTCCTGTCCCTGGCGCCAGACCTCTGTCAGTAGGAGTTTGGCGAGACGCGCCGCAAGAGACTGGCAGAGGAGGGAATAGAGACGTGGTAGGAGGGAGGGGAGGACATGCGGGATCCATCGTCGGCTTTTTTTTTGTCGCCGGCGGCTGGGTCCGCAAGAGGAAGTGCTTGCGCGCCTGAGCCCGCGTGAATCGCCTTCCTCAAATTCTCCTCACATAACACCTTCGCTCCTCAAATCACCTAAACCTAAGACCTATTCTTTTGACTTTTGCTCAATGGGGTCGATGTATTTGTTTTTCTTAAAACAAAATCGATATGATTGTGAGTTAGGGTTTCAAAAATGAATTTGATCAGCCAACCTAATCCAAATCTACTCGAAAAATATCAAATTAGGAATGTGGTATGCTTCGATTCTTTTGTTGTAAGCGTTTCCTCAAATTCTTTTGACTTTTGCTCAATGGGGTCGATGTATTTGTTTTTCTTAAAACAAAATCGATATGATTGTGAGTTAGGGTTTCAAAAATGAATTTGATCATCCAACCTAATCCAAATCTACTCGAAAAATATCAAATTAGGATTCAGAGTTTTTGGATTCGGTTGGGTTCAGATTGGGGGTTTTAGTGTTGTGTTAAGATCGAGTTGAGTTAATATAGACCTGGATTAATTTGAATTTAGGGTTTACGGGACTTTAAAGGTTAAATTAAATTTTATTTTAAAAATTAAGATGTTAAGTTATTATGATAAGGATGAAATATTAAAATAAAAATGAACAATTATAAGGAAGATAAATTTAAAAAGATATTTTTTAATTGGGTCGGTCGAATTGATCGAATTATTCTGGTTCGAATTCAGATTTAGAGTTTTCAAATTAATTTTATATTGGGGTTGAGATTTTTTTTATAATATCCTTATTCGATCTACCTCGAACCCATCTGACCCATTCGAATTGACATCCCTGCCATGGGTGGTTCCTTGGTTGAATAGGTTTAGGGTTAAAAGTCTTGTCCCGAGTTAAAATATTAGTTTTGATTAAATGATTTAGTTATAATTGTGTGGAAACTAATTATGATTGGTGGAGACATCTTGGAGCCTTGGATGATCATGGGGGATTTCAACTCCATCCTATCGTTGCATGACAAAAAAGGAGGTAACCCGGTCACAAATTATAAAAAACGTGATCTCCAAAATTTTACTCATGCGTGTGGATTGGTGGATCTTCGCTCCATTGGTTGCCGCCCCACATGGACCAATGGTACAGTTTCTAGTAAATTGGATAGAATTATGGTGAACTCCCACTGATTGATGGCAGATTATGATGCATATGGGGAATTTATGGTGCCCGGGTGTCTCTCGGATCATTCCTGTGCGATAGTACACACATTTGTGAAAGACAAAACCAAAAATCGACCTTTCAAATTCCTCAACTTATGGACACTGCATGGGGATTTCAAGAAGATAGTGGAGGAATCATGGGCGCCCGCAGTCAATGGCATCGCTCAGTTCATACTGAAGACAAAGTTAACTAGGTTGAAGAGTCAGTTAAGAGATCTAAACAAACATCATTTTGGTCATATCTCAAAAAAGTCAAGAAAGACAAAGTCAGAACTGGAGGAATTACAAAAGGGTATCCTTGATGGTGGACAGATTCCTACATATGATAGGGAAATAAAGAGGCGAACAACTCTTCTTGCAAAGGCCGAGAAACAATTCTACCAACAAAGGGCAAAGAATATTTATCTTTAAAACTCAGACAAATACACCAAATTTTTTCATGATGTGGTGAAGCGTAACAACAAAAGAAATGCTATCATCACACTCACAAAAAGGAATGGGGATCAAACATCGAGTCTGAGGGAGGTAGCTGATGAATTTGTGGATTTCTTTCATTCATTGCTTGGCCAGTCAGAGGAATGTGGTATGCTTGGTGACTTGGTTCTCTCTGGAAGAAAGCTAACAAGTGGACAAGCAGCAGATTTATGCAGACCAGTAGGAGTGGAAGAAATTAATATAGCCCTTTTTGACATTGGATGGGATAAAGCGCCAGGTCCAGATGGGTTTGGAGAAAAATTTTTCACATCTACATGGGACATTATTGGATCTGACTTTATTGCGGCGACCCAAGAGTTCTTTCAATCAGGAGAGCTATTAAAGCAATGGAACCACTCTGTGATCTCACTAGTACCAAAATCGGACCATGCATCTGGAGTTACAGATTATCGGCCAATTTCGTGTTGTAATGTTTTCTACAAGGTGATAGCCAAGGTACTAGCCGGCCGATTAGAAGAAGTCTTGGGTTATTTATTAGATCGGGCACAGGCGGCTTTTGTGAAAGGGAGATCTATAGGTGAAAACATCAATCTAACCCAAGAACTCTTGAGAAAGTATGCTCGAAAGCGAATCTCACCAAGGTGCATGATCAAAGTGGATTTGAAAAAGGCGTTCGACATGGGACTTTCTTATATCGGCACTTGTTGGTTTTGGTTTTCCCCAACAATACCGAGAATGGATTAAAGAATGTGTCACGACGGTTTCTTATTCTATATCTTTAAATGGAGGATTTTATGGTTTTTCCAGTGGTCGGCGAGGCTTGAGGCAAGGTGACCCCTTATCACCCTTGCTCTTTGGTTTATGCATTGAGGGTAGCCCAAGATCAAGGGTGCGATGGGTTATTCAATCCAAGAATGATTCATTGTGGGTGTGATGGGTTCATCAACATTATATCAAGGGTGCCGATTTTTGGAGTTGGAATGTCAAGCCTTCGGACTCTCCCCTCATCAAACGCCTTATAAGCATCCGTAACAAAATTTTACAAGGTTGTCATGGACAAGGTTCGGCCAATATGGAATTGATATCTTGGTTTACAATGGAGAGAAATGGGGCGGCTAATGCATATGAATTCTTCAAGCCTAGAAGAACGATTGTGACTTGGGCACTGGTAGTTTGGAGACCGGAGATCTTGCCAAAGCATAGATTCATTTTATGGCTAGTAGCCCATGGGAAGCTTCGTACAATGGATAGAATATCATATGTTCCGAATAAGACTTGTGTGCTATGCAATAGATATGAGGAAACAAATAGGCACTTGTTCTTTGAATGCTCTATCACCCGTGCGCTATGGAGCAAAGTGAAGTTATGGCTAGAGTTCAAACATGATGCCCGGACGATGGAAGAACTCCTTCAAGTGCTATGGCGGCATTACAAGGGAAATAAACGGAAAATGAAGGCTCGACATCTCGGCATCTCAAGCATGATTTATGTCTTATGGGAAGCACGAAATCGTTGCCGCTTTGATAGGACTACTCCAGATGTCAATTGGATGATTCGGAAAATTCAAATCCATATATACTGATTTGTGGATTCTTGAGTGTGCGCTATCTTTGACCGTGTGGGGCTGCACGTTCTTGTGGAGCTACAAGTTGAAGATGAATGTTCGTGTTTTGTCAAGATTGGTGTTGTGCACTTGAGGAGAACTCATCCATGTGTGTTTGTATGTGATTGTGATTGGTCCATGTAATTGGTGTGGTGTGATTGGTCCATGTAATTAGTTGATTAGTTGTGAATGTGGGTGTGAGTGATGCATGAACGTGTGAGTGATGCATACACATAATTGACTATGATATTTACAAAATCTCACCTCATAGAGGGAGAAATGTAATTGGTGGAGAGAAGGAGATAATATTGTATATCCGTGTGCAAGACATGGTGGCCAGATTGTTGGAGACTACCTCGTATGTTGAGGTAGCTGACTTCAAGTTTTGATTATATTTTGCTCTTGTGAAGGGGGTCACAACCTCCTAAAGCATTTATAAATATTTACCTATTTAAAAAAATAAGGAGATCTTTGGAAATACGGAATAAACAAAAAAAAGATGAGGAAGAATATAAAATGCCTATAAACGTTTTAATTATAATTGACTTTTTACAATGCCAACGAGACCAAATATTGATATGTTTCTAATAATGGATCATGTTAAGATGTAATAATTGATAATGATATAATAAAATGTCTATAAACGGACAGTTGACTTTTTTTTGTTATTGATGGGGCTGGATGGCACGTGCTTGATACGGGGATGCAAAAATCAGGGACACAGTACAACCTCTCTTTTCGGGCCTTGGGGCCCCCTTTCGGGGGTGCGATCAGGAAGGTCAGTCCAAGGATCCCTCACGAAAGCCCCCTCGGGAGGTGGGGCCCCGAGAGTACTTCGGGAGATATCGCGCCCAAAGACCCCCGAGCTCACCTCGGAAGGCGGAGTCCTCGCAACAACCAACCTCGGGAACTGACCTCCCCCCCCCCCCCCCCCCCCGCTCAGCGCGGACAGTCATCCCCGCTAGAAAAAGTCCACGCACCCCCCCCAAATGTCTCAACGATAGAAAGAGTGATAACGGCGCAGACTGTTTCAAAGGATATCCCTTTATCACTGAAAGCAGGGGACATGACCTAAATATCGGAGATGTGGCACCGATAAAGGGGACACGACTAGTCTGTCAACACAAGTATAAAAGGTAGACCAACCCCTCCGGTAAAGGGGGTTACGATCTCCCATTTCTACATACTGTCTTTAATTTCTCACCACAATTCGAACAACCTACTAACTTGAGCGTCAGAGTGGACACCGCCGGACCCCTGCTGACGTGTCCCCCTAACACTTGTGTTACATTCGCAGGACCCCCAAGTTCCTTATCGACATAGTAATCCCCACAGGGGTTGAGCCTCAGTGACTGGCCATCGTCGACGATTCCTTCTGGAACAAATTTGATGTCGTTTGTGGGAAACTAATAAAGCACCTGAAGGAGCGTCGATGGCAGGATCGGAGGGACAACCCCTCACCCTCACGCGTGACGAATTTAAGCGCCTGATGGCTAGCGCCATCAAGGAGGCCCTAGTGCAGCACCAAATCGAACAGGCTGCCCCACAACCAGTGGGTCCGGCGAGGGAAGAGATCCCCAGAATCTCCGCCACGCATTCCTGAAGATCCGTCACCCCTTTGGGGCGATAGGACAGCGCAGCCCAAGGCCCTCAGAGAGAATCCCCTGGAGAGGGGGAGAAGGTCCATTCAGTGGCCTCCAACGCTCAGAGGAATGAAGAGGGACCGGGGAGGAGGGATGGGCCCAAGATCTTTCAGAAGACTCTCTCTACCCCTTTCTCGTCCGAGATTGTCGAAGACCCCATGCCGAAGCAGTTCCGCGGGCCGAGGATCCCTGAGTATGATGGGAAGACGGATCCAGAGGATCACGTCTGTAAATTTGAGAACGCGGCACTTCTGCACCAATATACTAACGGGGTGAAGTGTCGGGTGTTTTTGAATACTTTGTCTGGAGCAGCTCAACGGTGGTTTCAGAGGTTGCCACAAGATTCCATTAACTCCTTCGTGGAGTTCAAGACGGCCTTCCTCCACCATTTCGCGAGTAGCCGGCGCTACCAGAAGACAGCACTCAACCTGTTCGCTCTCAAGCAAAAGCCTAAGGAATCGCTCAAGGAGTACATTCAGAGGTTCAACCGGGTGGCACAAGATGTACCCAGCGCGACATCGGAGATACTCATCAGCGCCTGCACCCAAGGGTTCGCTGAAGGGGACTTCTTCCGATCCTTGGTGAGGAAGCCCCCCGCCAGTTTTGATGATTTGCTGGGACGCTCAGTCAAGCATGTCAATGTAGAGGAAGTGCAGTACGCTCGGCGCAAGGATCCAGCTGGAGCTCCTCCTCCAGCAGCCCCTCGGTCAGACAGGAAGGAACCCCCTGTTAGGATCTTTGCCCTAGCTAGAGGGGGGGTGAATAGCATTTTCGGTGCTTTCTTTCACCTACGTTGTTAGTTTGCGCAGCGGAAATACAAGATAATAAAACTAACAACAAAGAACAAACGCTAACAAACTAGATTTAGTTGGTATCCACCCCGGCCGGGTGACTAATCCAACAATCCGTCGGTGGATCACTCCCCGGATAACCTCGGCTAGCCCGCGTCGCTCCTTGTGGGTGGAGAAACCTCGCCACAACACCTCGGACACTATCTGGGCACAAAAGACTACTAACACGCTTTACCCAAGCGAGTTTCGTCAAGAAACTCAGCCACCACGAAGTCCTCTTTAAATAGGATTCAGGGCTGATTTCTCGCTACCAGTCGACTGCTCACTTACCAGTCGACTGGTAGGCTTCAACGGCTACAAAATATGCAATAAATGCCTCAGCCGCCTTCGCAACGGTCGACCTCCAGTCGACTGGTACAGGACCAGACGACTGGAGCCAGTTGACTGGAACCAATTCCAGTCGACTGGTAGTCGACTGGTCGACCCTCCTTGGGTCGACCCGATTCTCTGTGTGTTGTGGTCCTAGTCGACTGCCACAATGGCAGTCGACTGCCCTACTCACACACCTAAGGTTTCCCCTCCTGAGTACATTCCACTCCGCACTCAAACCCTAGGATTTCCCGAGTACAATCACACTGCACTCGTACCCTCATGACTCGACTGACTCCTCCTCCGCAGCCTCGACTGTTGCCTTCGCGCCCTCTTCATCTTCGGCCCTCGTCCCTCGGATGCGCACGCAAACCTCTAGCTTGTCTCCATGCCACCCTTCACGTACGCCTCGAAGTCCGCGCCCATCAGCTCATCGTACCTGCACTCCATGGTCCCTCAGATGCGCACACAAGCCTCCAGCTTGCCTCCATGTCATCCTTCACCGTACTGAGGCCGTCCAGTCAAGTCCATATGCGTACCTGTACAACCTGCACACTCAACATACGCATATCAAATACACAAGGGTAAACCTAACTTAAATCCTTTGCCCAAACATCAAAACCCATGGTCACACCGGACCATCTTAGGGCCGATTGCTCCAACAATCTCCCCCTTTTTGATGTTTGGCAATCCGTTTAAGTTAGGGAAAGCAAGATAGTAGTCATTAGCAAAAACCATGCTAAATAAATGCATATGCAATGCAAAATGGATCCTATCCCAAGGCATCCTACACCTAACCCTCCAAGTTAGGATTTTCTAACACCTAGCCCTCCAGGCTAGGATTTTCCCACCTAACCCTCCAAGTTAGGATTTTTCACCAACATGGGCTTTTTAAAGCTTTTCCCAAGCTCCCCCTACACTGGACTTACAAAGGCTTTTTAAGAACCTTTCTAAGGTTCCCCTTACGCCAAGAAGGGAGCAACCATGCTCCCCCTCAAACTTAGCCCCCCCTAAACCTAGGGTTTCTTTCTAGCAAAGGTATTAGTTTCCTACTTAAACATAATATTTCTCCCCCTTTGTCATACATCAAAAAGAACCCAATAATTACCTAATTATTGGTTCTTAACATCCCCAATGATCCTAAACATAGTGTACTAAACACCCATACACTTGTTCCTTGTCATTTGGATCCCAAGTCAGCTGCTGATACCCAAATCAACCCTGACCAGTCGACTGCCCCCAGGGCAGTCGACTGATACTCTGATAATCTGATTTTCTGGCCGAATTTCAGAAACGCGCCAGAAATTCCACAAATTTCCAAAAATTTCAAAACTTCGTGGACAACTTTGTGGTACCCATTCCTACTTGGGAAAAATACATCTACCCATGTATCTATCACCATTCCCAAGTTTGACACAAAACCCAAAAATTTCAAAATGAAAATCAAGACAACTAGGAGGCAACCTCCCCCTTTACTTATGTTTTCTCCCAATTTTCATTTTTTCCCAAGCTAAGTTCTACCCAACTTAACCTCCTAAACACTATATTGAGTTATCCCCAACCCAACATCCGAGTTCTTCCCCTTTTGGACACCATTAAAGCTTGCTCCCAAGCAACCTTTTTCCTAGTGTCAATAAGAACTCAACAATCATCAAAAAAAAACCCTAAAGTTTGCAAGCACACTTGCTAGGATATACCCTATCCTAGAAAAATATAATATCATGAAAATATCAAGTGTGTTTGTCTTTTGGTACACATCTAAGTTTCTTAAGGATTTAAGTATCAACTTTCAAATTCGTTTCTAACTCCATGTGTTTGTCAAATCTACCCATCATAATTTGACACATGGAATTGTCCTCAATGTTCCCTGTTTAACCTCTAAATCTTAGATACCTAGGGAACCTTATCAATCCTTCTTGATTTTCATAAACTCCAATAAATTCTTATCAAATCATGGGATAACACTTTATACAAAGAATATGAAATCATAAACATCAACTTTAATCCAAAATCATATCTCATAATTCAAATTTGCACTCTCTTATTGCCCAAACTGCCCCTTTTGCAATTTTTCACAGACCAGTCGACTGCCCATATGGCAGTCGACTCTCAAATCGAACAGAGATCCCGGTCGACCTCCCAGTCGACCCCCAGTCGACTGCCACCAGTCAACTGGTATCTGAGCCAGTTGACTGGTGGCTGAATTTCAGCCCTCTTTGGTGAATTTCCGAAATGTCGTAGAAATTCCAGAAAATTCGAAAAATCTTGAAATTTTGCGGGGATATTTGTGAAGCCAACATCTACTTGGGAAAAGTACGTTTCCAAATAAATGTACTCCGGATCCCAAGATTGGCACAAAACTCTACTTCTTCCAAAGTGTATCAAATAACCTCATCCTAGAAGTTCTAATTCTCACTTCTCTTCAATGCATTCACTTCTCCTTGATCATAATTCTTTTCTACCACTGAAATACATGGTATTTCACCATTATACCTCAATTTTGTGAATTATAACTTCTTTCTCACCTTTTCTCCCTAAATTCCCCTTTTGATGTGCCAAAATCTAGGATTAAGACTTACCCAAGTCTCCCAACCCTTTGTGACACATTTCACCTAATTTCCTAAGGGAGAAATTTTTGAGATCCATTTACCATGGACCCCAAAGGCTCCTAGAGCTCCCCCTTGAGCTCTTAGCCTTAGCCACCTCCCTAGGTGACTCGGTCCAAGCTAGGCCACACCGGTGTGCCACCGGTGACTCTTGGCCTACAAAATTGACCTTTTTAACCTTGGACACCTTGTCCTTGGTTAGGTCACTCTCTTTACCCTTGGATGACATCCCCTTGCCACCCTTGGACCTTCCCTCCTTACTAAGATTGTATGTTTTCCCAACATACTTCTTTCCACTACCCTTGGAGGTCTTAGATTGGTACCCCAATCCCGATCTATCATAGTTGGGTTTGATGCTACCCAACACCATGTCTAAGCCCTTAGATCCAACCGTGAATCTTTCTAGGGCTTTTTCTAATGTATCAAGCCTTGCCCTCAAGGCTTGATTTTCCCTCTCTAGACCTTTAACCTTGTAGTCCATATGCCCACTTTGGACCTTCCTAGAACTACCCATTCTCTTAGACATTTGTTTCCCTCCCTTGGGGTTAATGTCTTTAGCCTTGGATACACAGGTCTTAGATTTATCATGATGCATGCTTTTCTTAGGATATGTATCTACCTTGTTATCTTTATTCCTATCATGATATTTAAAACCATGGTTATGCACAAAAAGACACTTTTCATGAAATCTAGCATGCATGGGTGAGTGATTTGCATTATTTCTAATATTCATGGGTGGGTAATTGGCATGATTCTTAGCATTCATGGAGGAACTTAAATATGAATGGCAATTTAATCTAGGTTTAGGAATTACCTCCCTTACCCCTGTAGTCCCTCCTTGATGTGGGCTTCTCTTCTTCCTTTGCTCTTTCTCCCATCTCCTCAAGTGCTCCATCTTCTTTAGCTCCTTCTTCCTTGGACACTTGGTGTGGTAGTGCCCTAACTCACCACACGTGAAGCATCTAATCCTCTTTTTCTTAGCTTGAGCCTCTTCATTCCTACAACCCACATTAGCTTTAAAGGAATTTACAATGGGTTTAGGGTGTACCTCCTTTTTACCTTTTGGGCACTTATCCTTATAGTGCCCCTTTTCGTTGCACCCAAAGCATGTGATGTGATCTTTCTTCTTTGATTTGGTGGAGGTAGAGGCTTCTTCTTGTTCTTGTATGATTGAGGGTCTCTCCTCCCCCTCAATATTTGACGTTGATACTTCTTCTTTTTCTTCTCTAGATGAGGTGGAGAACCTCTCACTCTCTTCTTCCATTTCACTTGAGGAGGTAGATGATTCTTCTTCCTTTTTCTCCTCTTCTTGAGCTATTGAGAATACTTCCTCGGCCTCCTCCACTAATTGATCTTGTGTAGGGTTCTTATGAATTTCTTGCAATTTGCTCCACAATTCATATGCATTTTGATATTCTCCTACACGACTCAAAACATTAGTAGGCAAAATATTAACTAAAATATTGATTACCTTTTCATTTGCCCTAGATTGCTCTTGTTGTTCATGACTCCAATATCTAGGCCTAAGCCTCTTCCCATGCTTATCCTTTGGAGTCTCATATGGCTCTTCAAGCGCAATCATTTGTTCCCACTCCATCGCGAACCACGTCTCCATCCGTGACTTCCAATACCCGAAGTCTTCATGGTCGTAGGCCGGCGGAGCGTAGATGTTGTCCCCAAGTTTGTCTTCCATCATTCTTCTCCTCTAGCGTGTACTCTCTCGGCGGTTAGTCCGATCAAGAGCAGTCCTTGCTCTGATGCCACTTGTTAGGATCTTTGCCCTAGCTAGAGGGGGGGTGAATAGCGTTTTCGGTGCTTTCTTTCACCTACGTTGTTAGTTTACGCAGCGGAAATACAAGATAATAAAACTAACAACAAAGAACAAACGCTAACATACCAGATTTAGTTGGTATCCACCCCGGCCGGGTGACTAATCCAACAATCCGTCGGTGGATCACTCCCCGGATAACCTCCGGCTAGCCCGCGTCGCTCCTTGTGGGTGGAGAAACCTCGCCACAACACCTCGGACACTATCTGGGCACAAAAGACTACTAACACGCTTTACCCAAGCGAGTTTCGTCAAGAAACTCAGCCACCACGAAGTCCTCTTTAAATAGGATTCGGGGCTGATTTCTCGCTACCAGTCGACTGCTCACTTACCAGTCGACTGGTAGGCTTCAACGGCTACAAAATATACAATGAATGCCTCAGCCGCCTTCGCAACGGTCGACCTCCAGTCGACTGGTACAGGACCAGTCGACTGGAGCCAGTCGACTGGAACCAATTCCAGTCGACTGGTAGTCGACTGGTCGACCCTCCTTGGGTCGACCCGATTCTCTGTGTGTTGTGGTCCCAGTCGACTGCCACAATGGCAGTCGACTGCCCTACTCACACACCTAAGGTTTCCCCTCCTGAGTACATTCCACTCCGCACTCAAACCCTAGGATTTCCCGAGTACAATCACACTGCACTCGTACCCTCATGACTCGACTGACTCCTCCTCCGCAGCCTCGACTGTTGCCTTCGCGCCCTCTTCATCTTCGGCCCTCGTCCCTCGGATGCACACGCAAGCCTCCAGCATGTCTTCATGCCACCCTTCACGTACGCCTCGAAGTCCGCGCCCATCAGCTCATCGTACCTGCACTCCATGGTCCCTCAGATGCGCACACAAGCCTCCAGCTTGCCTCCATGCCATCCTTCATCGTACTGAGGCCGTCCAGTCAAGTCCATATGCGTACCTGTACAACCTGCACACTCAACATACGCATATCAAATACACAAGGGTAAACCTAACTTAAATCCTTTGCTCAAACATCAAAACCCATGGTCACACCGGACCATCTTAGGGCCGATTGCTCCAACACCCCCGGCTCCGATGCGGGGAAAAAACTTGCCGCCCGGGAAGGATCACTGGACTGGTAGGCGTCGGCTGGTGGAGACAGTAGACACCGAGCAACCGGAGGCATTGCCCAAGTACAGCAATTATCATGGCAGTTCGACTCACTCCACAGAAAAGTGTCATGCCCTGAAGAAGAAGTTCACTGAGGAAGCGGATACCAAACCTCGGAGAAAATGGAACAAGTCAGGGTATCACCAAAGGTCGCCACGACGAAACCTTTCCCCTCGGCGACGGCCTGCAGGAGGAAACAAAATCCGACCGCGGTCCCAATCACGATCCAGAGGCAGAAGTCGGGGGGACCGCACCCCGAAGATCCCTCTCCTTGGAGAGAGATCCCCAAAAGGCCAAAGCCCCTATGCGAGGCCCCCTTCAGGCCACGTAGGGGTCATCTCCAGAGGATCTACCGAGAGGGACTCTAACCGAGCCCGAAAGTCGTACACTCGACGGTTGGAAAACTACTCCATCGGGACAAGCCGAAGCCAGTGGCGGGCCTGACCATCTCGTTTGGGCCATCCGACCTCGAAGAAGTAGAAGCTCCTCATGAGGACGCCATAGTGATCGTGGCCCGTATTGTCAATTATGAGGTGAAGCGAATCTTCGTAGACACGGGGAGTTCCGTGAATATTTTGTACAAAGCAGCTTGGGAACAGATGTAGATAGACGAACATGAACTGCTCCCAGTCTTGACCCGACTGTTCGGCTTCACGGGGTATCGAGTGCAGCCGCTGAGCCAAATTACCCTGTCACTCTCTTTGGGCAACACCAGGCTCGAGAGAACGCGGAGAACTCCTTTCTTAATCATGGACGCGCCTTCCTCCTACAATGTCATCCTGGGGCGCCCGATGCTCAGTGCTTTCCAGGCTGTAGTTTCTATCTACCACCAGAAAATCAAGTTCTCGGTGAGCGACCGGGTGGTGGAAGTTCGAGGAGACCAGCTGGTGTCCCGACGATGTTACAGTGGAGAGGTCAGAACAGAGTCTCGGAAGAACCATAAGGGCCAGGAAGACTAGCTGTGGAGGAAAGGTGGAAACGCAGGAGGTCTCGGTCCAACTGTGTCTCGGACCCCCTGGCCTTGGTAAGATTTGCAATTTGCTTAGAACAACTGTCTATGTCTCTCTGTGCTCTTGCAGCAAAATCAAGTAATAAAATGGGATGCTTCTTTCAAAATGACAAATGTGCTACTAAGGAGGCAACCAAAACCCTAATGTCCCACGGTGCAGCCGATGCCCGGGGTACTTAGGCTTGGTCTAGGACATACGCACCCGACTAAGTAACCAAAACCCTAATACCCCGCGGTGTAGCCGATGCCCGGGGTACTTAGGCTTGGTCGAAGACATACGCGCCTGGCCAAGTAACCAAAACCCTAATGCCCCACGGTGAGCTTATGCCCGGGGGTACTTAGGCTTGGTCTAGGACATACGCGCCTGGCCAAGTAACCAAAACCCTAATACCCCGCAACCCAGCCGATGCTCGGGGTACTTAGGCTTGGTCTAGGACATACGCGCCCAACCAAGTAACCAAAACCCTAATGCCCCGCGGTGCAGCCGATGCCCCGAGGTACTTAGGCTTGGTCTAGGACATACACGCCCGACCAAGCAACCAAAACCCTAATGCCCCGCGGTGCAGCCGATGCTCGGGATACTTAGGCTTGGTCTAGGACATATGCGCCCGACCAAGTAACCAAAATCCTAATGCCCCGCGGTGCAGCCGATGCCCGGAGTACTTAGGCTTGGTCTAGGGCATACACGCCCGACCAAGTAACCAAAACCCTAATGCCCCGCGGTGCAGCCTATGTACGGGGTACTTAGGCTTGGTCTAGGACATACGCGCCTGGCCAAGTAACCAAAACCCTAATGCTCCGCGGTGCAGCCTATGCCCGGGGTGCTTAGGCTTGGTCTAGTGCATATGCGCCCGACCAAGTAACCAGAACCCTAATGCCCCGCGGTGCAACCAATGCCCGGGGTACTTAGACTTGGTCTAGAACATACGCACCCGACCAAGTAACCAAAACCCTAATGCCCCATGGTGCAGCCGATGCCCTGGGTACTTAGGCTTGGTCTAGGACATATGTGCTCGACCAAGTAACCAAAACCCTAATGCCCATGGTGCAGCCTATGCCCGGGGTACTTAGGCTTGGTCTAGGACATACGCACTCGACCAAGTAACCAAAACCCTAATGCCCCGCGGTGCAGCCTATGCCCGGGGAACTTAGGCTTGGTCTAGGACATTCACGCCCGACCAAGTGACCAAAACCCTAATGCCCCGCGGTGCAGCCTATGCCCGGGGTACTTAGGCTTGGTCTAGGACATACGCCGGCCCGACCAAGTAACCAAAACCCTAATGCCCCGCGGTGCAGCCTATGCCCGGGGTACTTAGGCTTGGTCTAGGACATACGCGCCCGACCAAGTAACCAAAACCCTAAATGCCGGTGTAGTCTATGCCCGGGGTACTTAGGCTTGGTCTAGGGCATGTGCACCCGACCAGGCGAACCCATACTCTACTACTTCTCTACACTGGGAACTCAACCGGTTTCAAAGCGAAAACAACAGGGCATACATAATTTCGGAAGAATCGATAGTGAAATATCAACGCAGGGCAGTTATATACACATGAAAATATTTAAAAGGAATTATTTATTTACATGAAGAAGATACATGAAGATATACATCTCGATGAGTTACTAAGGCACGTCGAGTAGTCTGTGGGTAGTGGATGAAGATGGATGCCTGAGGTAACACATGAATAGCTCGGGTACTCCCTTCGAGTAGTCCGGGACGAAGATGGATACCTGAGGTAACACATGAATAGCTCGGGTACTCCCTTCGAGTAGTCCGGGAAGAAGATGGACGCCTGAGGTAACGCATTAATAGCTCAAGTACTCCCTTCGAGTAGTCCAGGACGAAGATGGATGCCTGAGGTAACACAAGAGTAGCTCGGGTACTCCCCCGAGTGGTCCAGGACGAAGATGGATGCCTGAAGTAACACATGTATAGCTTAGGACGAAGATGGATGCCTGAGGTAACACATGAGTTGCTCGGCTCTATCCGGGCACCCCCGATCTTCGCCGTAAACAGCCAGTAAAAAGAGGAGGGGTATGAGCCACTGCAATTTCTCTCTGGAGCACGCAAGGGTGCAACTCCGGAGTGCCACACCCGCGATCTGAATACAGGTCGAGAAAAAAATACAAGGGGTGGATAGCAAAACAGATGAAAATATTCTCAAGAAACCCGCGGTGGCGGCTCCGCCTCCCTGGGTGACGATGTACCCCACCAACACCTTCATCTGCCTGAAGCATAGAGGAAACGAGCAGCCGATGGTGCGTGGGGTATACCGCCATCGGCCGACCAGGGGTTTGGGGATTAGCAGGATGGGTCATCTCCCCCATGCCCCCTGGCAGGCCACATAAGGTCTTTTTCGAACTCCCCAGACAATCCAGGAGTCTCACCTCCCCGAGAATCTTCAGCGAGACCCCGGACATCATCTCCACCATGCTCCCCGGCGAAGGGTGGGACAAGAATGTCTCTATCCCGACCCGGTCCCTCGACCAAGAATAAGACCTCACCTCCAAGGGCAGGTATGGCAGATCGTAGCGGAAGGGAAGGGAAAACCAAACGCTAGTGCCCCGCCATCAAAAGTAGGTCGGTGGGAGGGATGAAGGGGATGATGCTCCCCTCCTCCTATTTATACTGATAACTGCTACCTCATGCAGTTAATGTAGGGAGTATGTAATCACGCAAATGGATACCGAAGCGTTGCTTCG
>JAGFNQ010005453.1:0-16110 GCA_024364735.1 Boesenbergia rotunda | reverse complement strand
TCGACACAGCCTTCTCGGACGCCAAGCGTTCCCTGTGCCGAGAAGTCTGTAGGGCCTGCTCTTGATCCTGCACGAGTTTCCGCAGGTGCTCGACTTCCTCTCGAAGGGCTCTGCTGACGCCTACTTGCATCACCCTTGCCTGACGCTCATGATCGGCCGCACCCTCTGCCTGTAGGGCTCGATGGAGTAGGGCCTCCACTTGGGGCCCGGAGTACAAGCCTCGGCCAACTGATACACACTCCTTCGCCGCCTGCCATCGCACCGAGGGGTTAACAGTCAGGTAGGGAAGCATATAATGCAATAAAATAATCCGCACCTTCAGGAGCGTCTCCCGAAGATCGGCTAGCGCTCCGGTCGATGCTTGCACGACTATCCCTTCCAGATTGCCGGGTAAGATGCCTCGCCCCTCAGGGGGCGATGAATTCGGGCGGAGGGGAAGTCGGTGAGTCCGGAGCTGCCGGTGGCATGATGGAGGGGCCGGAGTCATCCCCCTCGGAGCTAGAAGTCTCCTCCGATAGAATCCCCTCAGTCGGAGTCTCCCTTAATTGCACCGAAGGGGAAGATCGTAAGGAGGCCTCCAACGCTGCATCCAACCTCTCCCTTAGGCGATCTAGTTTCATCCGGTATTGAGGATATAACATCTTCTTACCAGGGGGAAGGGTGGCTAGGTTGACGGAGCTAGTGGGGGGCACTGGCCCGATTGCCAATGGAGGGGAGGCCGATGTAGCAGGAGGAGGAGCTGCTGCCTCAGCTGGTACAGTCGCTTCCTCAGGCACAGGAGGAAGAGGAGAAGAACGGGCATGACAGTGTTTTTTCCGGGAAGGGCCCAAGCCCTTGGGGAGCCGCCGCTTCTACCGACCGAAGGGCCGGGTACCTGCAAGGGTAACGGAGGGAGGAGACTTTTCGTCCACCTTGGTGGGGCAACTTGCGCCCGAGGGGGAGCCACCCCCGGAAGGAAGATCCATCACTGGAGCAACTGGTGGGGCCGGAGGCTCTTGCTCCTCGGCTTAAGGGGATGTAATAGTGACATCGACCCCCGCGGGTGGAGCGACCCCACGGAGCAAGACAGCAGGCCCCTCGGAGGACTCGGCGGGAGCAGAAGGAGCGTCAGAAACCATCGGGGGAGGGTTCATGACCTCCTTGTGGGCCTCCTCCCACTTGATGAGCCGACTCATCGCCTTAGCATACATGACTTCCTCTGCAGGAGCCAAACAGAAAGAGCATCAGTCAGAACCAATGTGCGTGGACGTAAAAGACGGGTATACCTAGGGTGGGGCTGATCTGCGTTACTCTAGGGCTAAGGCCCACCCGATACATAAGCTCTTCGCTCTGCACCAGCCCTGGGCCGTTGAACTCCATACCCGAGAGTACCTCTCTAGCATGATGGTACACCGGGCTGTGAAGAAAGCTCTCTAGGAGGGGAGGAGGTGGCAAATCTGCTATCCAACACAGAGGGCTGAAGGGCAAGGACGGTAGGCGAATGAAGAAGAATTTCTCCTTCCACCCCTTGTGCGAAGAAGGAAATCCTCTTAGAAATCTATGGCCCGGACGGGCCGCGAAGCTAAAAACTCCTCTCGATCCTATCGGGATGAAGAAAGAGTGGAAAAGGTGCGGGGTCAGAGGGATACCAAAAAGCTTGAAGATGATATACGCTCCCCCCCCCCTATCTGTGCGAAGGCATTAGGGGTCATCTGATGCTACAGAATACTAAAATAGGAAGCTATGTTTGTAAAGAAGGGGGGATAGAGAAACGAAGCCCTAGCTCCATCTGCCCTAAAAAGAAAGCCAGCATGCCTACTGGGGGCTCCACGGGTGTCCGGTCCACTTTAGGGATGACAACCGCCATCTCGGCCGGGACCCCATAAGCCTCGATGGCTGCTTGCAGGGCCTCCGGCCTCACTCTCGAAGAGGCGGATTCGTACCATTCCGCTTGATAGCCCTCCATGACCCCTAGACAGAAGACGAGAGGAAGATGAATTACTCACGCGCAGAAGAAGCTCTACAGGGGAGCAGGACGAAGTGCACCCAGTCGACGAACCAGAAATGGAGGCCAACGTCTGCTTCGTCCCCTCTTATACCTCGGCAGGCACCTGCCTCGGCACAATGTGGAAAGGACGCGTGGAAAGCTAGAAACCGCTCCGTCCAGACAGTCGATCGTCGCGAGTTAGCACCAACACTCGACCATGAGGACTTGTGAGGGTAGCCGTTATAGAACGTGGCGATAAGGCATTTGCACGAACATTCTGTTACCCTCGAGAAAGGAGATCATGGGCATCATTATGAGCCTTCGGGAATCGGAGAAGCCTTTTTGGAAAAAGAAGAGGGCACAAAAAGGGATTCCTAGGAACACGAGACGGAGGAGATACAATCCACAAAGGCTTCCATGATTATGGCAAGAATGGGCGTAGAGACAAAGACCCAGGCGAATGCAACTTCTTCATCCCGGCACTAGTTCGATCAGTCAGCCACACTTTCCTCGATCAGACTTGAAGGGAGGGACTTGTGATGGGGCCGCGCCCGACACAAGGGATGAAGAAGCCAGGGACACGACATAACCTCCCTCCTTGGGCCCCGGGCTCCCCCCCCCGCCCCCCCCCCCCCCCTTGGGGGCGCGCTCGGGAAGGTCAGTCCAAGGATCCCTCGCAGAAGCCCCCGGGAGGCGTGGCCCCGAGAGTACTTCGGGAGATATCGCACCCTGAGATCCCCGAGCCCACCTCGGGAGGCGGAGTCCTTACAACAGCCGACCCCGGGTGCCGACCTCCCCCCCGGCTCAACGCGGGCAATCATCCCCGCTAGAAAAAGGTCCACGCACCCCCCGAACGTCTCAACGAGAGAAAGAGTGATAACGGTGCATACTGTTTCAAAGGATATCCCTTTATCACCGAATGCAGGGGGTGCGGCCTAAGTATCGGAGACGTGGCACCGATAAAGGGGGCACGACTTGGCTGTCAACGCCAGTATAAAAGGTAGACCAACCCCTCCGGTAAAGGGGTTACGATCTCCTATTTCTACATATTGTCTTTCTTTCTCACACAATTCGGACAAACCTACTAACTTGAGCGTCGGAGTGGACTCCGTCGGACCCCTGTCGGCGTGCCCCCCTAACGCTTGTGTTACTTTCGCAGGACCCCCAAGTTCCTCATCGACGTAGTAATCTCCACAGGGTCTGAGCCTCAGTGACTGGTCATCGCCGACGATTCCTTCCGGAACATACGTCATGCTTCATAGATCAAGAGAAAGATCAAATGCAAAATGGGAGCAGCTGAGAGTGGTTTTATTTCACTTATTGACAAACCAAAAGTATTACATTTTCCTTTTTTAAATGAAACTGAGTCTTATGAATCAAAGAATGATGTAGTACATATTTTAATTCTATTATCTCAATTGGGCTTCACTCAAATAATATACTAATGCATTATGTTTTTGTAATGCATTTACAGTGCCCTTGTAGGGATGAATAAATGTTGTAGTAGAAGATGGTTCACGGAACCATGTTTATACTTTAAGCTTTGAGTAATCTTCTGAATTGCTCCCTTTATGCATTTTTCTGTCATAATTCCTATGTTTTTTTTCTGCTTCATTTAGGGTTGTAAACAAGCCGAGATGAGCCAAACTTTGTAGTTTTCAAGCTTGTTTTATAAGGTAACCGAGCCAAGCCTAAAATGAACCAAGCCATTAAAATGATTGTTCAACCTTGGCTTAGTTTCTTTTTTATGAGCTTGAGCTTGACTTGAGCTTGGTTTTTTTAGATGTTATTGAGCTATCAATTCAAGCTTGTTTGATTGATAATACAAATTTATTTGTTCATTTTGAAAGTTCCTTTATTTATTTAGCAAGCTGATAAAAGTTTTATAGATGAATATGGTTCACGAACATTATTCAAGAACGTTATTCATGAATATTGTTCATGAATGTTGTTCACGAACATTGCAATTGAACGTTAACGAGTTGAACACATATGCGTCCAAGCTTGTTCATTTAGTTAAATGAGTTGTTCAAGCTTGTTCATTTAAATGATCTTGTGTATATTGAACGAACATAAACAAGCTTTTACCAAGCCGAGCGCCAAGCTTATTCATGAATGATCGGTTCATTTACCGCCCTAGGCTTCATTTATGGTTTTTGTTTTCTCATAAAGTTCCTCATTGTGATTGTAGGTTAATTAATATATCCTGAACTTTAGGGATTGTATCAATTTCATTCAGAACTTCACTTTCTTGATATTTATACATATTCAAATATGTAACAGTGGTATTCTTATGCTGAAATATTCTTCTAGTATTTATTTAATACCTACTCTGAGAAAAAAAATACTGATTCGCCACTTGTCTACCCATTTACGGACCATTTCACTCATGATTTAGAGGTACTGTACTTTACTCTGATTCAGCTTTCCTTTATTGTTGTTAGTGGACAGTAAGCATTGCAATCTTGGAAATGGCTCCTCCTGAACAAGCTCTAGACTTCCAAGCTGTGATGCGTATTTTGATGCTATCCAGTTGAAAAAGAAATTGCCATATTCTTTGCAAGAATGCCTGACTTCTGCATTGCTGGGATTCCTGTTTCATCATTTCCAGAAGTTCCTGGAGGCAAAGGTAAATTTCGTCATTTTATCCAGACCTTCCAAGTTCAACTCTTGTATCTAACATGCAGATTCAGGTTCTTCTATTTCTTCTTCTATCCTTTTAAGAAATTGCTTCTGATTGTGTACTTTAAAGGTAATTTATTACATTGTATTTTTTTTCTTTTAAAAAGGTACTTCGGATGCATGTTCTCTAAGCGCAGTTATAAAAAATAAGTCTAATTATCACTGAATAACATTAAATTGCACACCTCTTTTTCAGTAATTGAGATACCAGGAGATACACCAATTGTGGAAGCAGTAAGGATTCTTTCAGAACACAATATAATGACCGCTCCTGTTATCAGAAATAATGACGGAGAGAGTAGCACCGATTGGAGGGATAGATACCTCGGAATTATTGATTATGCTGCAGTCATTCTCTGGGTTCTAGAGAACGCGGAGCTTGCAGCCATTGCTCTATCTGCAGGTTCAGCGACAACTGCAGGAGTTGGGGAAGGTGCAGCTGGTCCAATTGGAGCTGCAGCTCCTTGTGCGACTGGTTCAGCAGCAGTTTCTGGGTTAACCATTGCAGTAGGTGCAACTGTTGGTGGTGGTGCCGCGACCATTGATAAGGGCACAGGGAAAGATTCTCTGTCACCTGATCAACACTTGGGAGATAATTTCTTCAAAGTCCTTCAAGAGGAACCTTTTGGCTCTACAACAGTAAG
Organism: Boesenbergia rotunda; assembly: GCA_024364735.1. NCBI lineage: Eukaryota > Viridiplantae > Streptophyta > Magnoliopsida > Zingiberales > Zingiberaceae > Boesenbergia > Boesenbergia rotunda. The sequence continues at coordinate 10,818 of JAGFNQ010005453.1, read as the reverse complement.
CACTCTGTTATATTCTTATAGTTGATATTAAATGATTTACTCATCTCCTTTTATGTTCCCAGGTTAAATCAATCATGGAGTCATACCGATGGTCACCATTCCTCCCTGTTGGACTTGAGAGTTCCATGCTCATTGTCATGCTGTTGCTATCAAAGTATAGATTAAGAAGTATTCCAGTTGTTGAATCTGGCAAGTCACATGTTAAGAATTTCATCACACAGACAGCAGTTGTACGAGGTCTCCAGCAATGTGGAGGGAGGGACTGGTTTGACTGCATTGCTGCATATTCCCTTTCTGACCTTGGACTTCCTTTTATGTCATCTGAAGAGGTTACTTGCAAAATCCTTGTGAATTATTGCAATATATATTATTGTTTAAGTAATTGAAATTGCAGGTACTAATTTGACAGATTATGGTTAACTTAGTATCACATTACAGTTAAAATTTACAAGAATTTGCAACCATATTTTGTTTGCTTTATTTGCCAACAAAATTATATACAATTAGTGCATATATTTCTGGTTAATTGGGGCTTTTTATAGGTTTCCACTTTGTATGTTGAAGTTTGGGTATTCTGTTCCCATTAGTCTCTTACGGGCAGGTACGTTGGTGCATTGTCTATATATATTAAAAGGGAAGCCTCTTCCAAAATGACTAGTCGTTTTAAAATGGAATAAGGTATGCCTCAATCCAACATGGTATTAGATTTAAGCCCATACATCTAAGTAATGTGTATGTGGAAGCCTGTTCAAGCTATGATGTTGTGAAGTCATTAATCTCACATGGATAAGAATGGCAGCCCATCTATATATTAGAATGATGTCCTCTCTCAAAAATGACTAATCATTTTAGGATATAATGTCCTTTGTCCCAGTTCAATATGGAATCATCTGTCACAAACTTTCTGTCACACAAGGAATTACTTCTTAACAACTTTCCTTGCCTTTTGTAACTAGTAATGTAGAGTGGAGATTCAGTTCCATCCTCATGCTAACTTTCTATCTGTTGAGCTTCTTTGTCATTCACCCATCAAATCTCCAAGATAAGTTGTTATATATACAATTTAAATATTTATACTATTTGTTTGCTTTCCTTCTGAATACTTGCATTATACCCACATAAAGCGCCTTTTTCCTTAGTTTGCTGGAACAGGTTAAATAAATGTTTACAATGAGGATCAAGTGGATCAAAAAATGAATATTCTCATACTTGTGTACCAGGTGATATATAATAAGCTGCATCTGTGATTTAAATAGTTCTGTTCAGTAAAATCATTCAAATATTCTGAATGTACCATTGATTGATGACAAAAAGTTGCAAGTGTAGGCATTCAGAAGATGCTTCGGCCACAATATGAACCGTAAAATTCTACAGGATACTACATGCATTTGTTTACTTTCACATGCTTGCTTGCATCCGCTACATCTAAATTAGTAAATGTTTGATGATGAGGTCTTCAAGTTTACTATAGTTTCTGCTCAGACTTGTTTTCCTCTGCTATATTATTTTCATTGGAAGAAGATCAATTTCTGAAATTTGTATTGAATTCTCATTTTCAGGTAATCAGCATAAAAGGAGACGATCTGGTTTTAGAAGCCTTCAAAAGAATGAAGGAGAACCACATTGGTGGCCTACCTGTCATCCAGGGACCCAGACGCAAAATCATTGGCAGCATTAACATTCGAGACATCAGGGTTTTGCTGCTAAAGCCCGACTTGCTCACTAATTTTGGGTACTAAAATACTGAACTATTCTTGTAGAGATTTGGTGGGCCTTCATTTTGTTAGTTCAGAGCATTCTAATTATGTTTGATTATAACCTGTTAAAGTAACTTAATATTGCATTGTAACTTCACCATATTCAAATTGGATAAAGAGGGGGGAAATCACATCATGCTTCAGTGGTTATATTCTTGGTCAAACTCAGAAAATATAGTATTCTGGATCCATAATCCATTCATGCTCTGATATTGGCTATAGCACTAAGTTTCTGGCTCATGGTTCTTGATGTGCTTTCAGGCATTTAACCGTACTGGATTTTCTGAAGAACTTAGAGTCGGCTGCAGAACAACTAGTGACTTGTTCACCGAATGCTTCCCTTGGAAGTGTTATTGATAGTCTAGCATCAAAATCTGTTCAAAGGATTTATGTGGTTGAAGAAGAGGAGGGTGAAATCGTTGGCGTTATTACTCTGAGGGATGTCATCTCCTGTTTCATCTTTGAGCCGCGCTTTGTGTTTGACAAATACTTTGGCTGTGCCTTGAAGGAGTTGCAGAGCCGATGAAAACATGCAAAGAAGCAAATTTTTGATCGAAAATTGGAAGAGTGACGCTGGGAGCAAAGACAAACTTCGTTTAGGTAGATCCATGGAAGAATTTTGTAATCTTTTTAATCTTTTTGTTGGTTTCACATGAACTGTGTAACCTTTTAGTTGAATGGTAATATCAACATTGATTTTACGTGATCAGATACAACTTTCTTGCCACTTTGACTTTTCTTGAACTGATGCATTTGTGGGCAATTAGTCTTGTGTCTTGCCATTAGTGTGAATATAGAATTAAAAATAATTTCGTATTTTTATTGAATAGTTTTATAAGTATAAGATTAATTATTTATTAAAAAAGATAATTCTTATCTTTCACTTTTTATATTTAGACTGTAGTATTATTTTCAAATTTATTTATATTAATTGTGTTTTGAATCGAGTTTAGTTATGTTATATTGTTTGGTCCTATTTTAATATTTTAACCCTACTTGATTTTTATCTACATCTTTTGGACAACTTTAAGTTCATGACCACATGTATACTTAATTTTAAAAAAATTTTGAAACTCATTGTAGGAGGAAAAGATTGATATTGCTCGTTCCTAAATGATCCAATATTATCAATATCATGATAAAATATAAATAAATAAATTATAAACTTAAACACTAACTATTTTAGTGATAAAAAATAATTCAACGTCTTAATAGCACGGCTAATTTATCTAAGAATAAAAAAAAAACTCATGAAACTATTAACTTAGATACAGTTTCATCCGGATTTAACTATCAGATTTTTTTCATGATAATACCTTATATATCAAGTAGCAATCCATCCGTACGGATAAAACCCCACTAGTTTGGAGGGCAGATCCTCTGTCTCAAAAAATCCCCTGTCCCGTATGTACTGCTCCCGACGATGATCGTCGAGTCGTCTGATCGTCGATCGGACACCACCGACGACCTCCCGCCGTCGTTCTGAACAAAATTATCCCCTGGGGGGTACGATGAACACGTCGAGATCGCCGTCGAATCCGACGAGATTACAATTACAATGATTCCGACCGATTCACCGTTCTTTTAGAATATCATTTGATTCGGTACGACGATCAAAATCCATCGGTAATGTCTAATCGACGATCGGACGACTCGTCGGTCATTGTCGGAGGAGCGAGAATGGCGGGACATATGTTTTTTGGGACAGAGGATCCGAAGTGACTAGTTTGCACCTATTCAAGTTGGGCACTCACAAATAAACTATTAATTGGGTGAAAAGGCGGGTCGCGATCCAATGTCGGCTGGTTCGTCAACATCCATAGGCGTGACTCATCACTGCTACTTTTATATCCCAACCGTCTCAACCCATTCCCAGGGGCCAGGGGGAGGGGCTCAACCATCCACCCTCCGTTTCAGATCCAAACGGAGATCGCCGCCCCTTCCCAACGGTCCAGATTTCCTGCACCGTCTTCCACGCCTGCGGTGGAGTTAGTGGCATCCCCGTTCCGTTACAGCCATGCTCTCTATGTATAATCAATTATCGAGATATCAACGGCGATCGATCGATCGATCGAAGAAGTAAACGACGGGCCACGCTGTCTCGGGCACCGCTTTGGGTCGGCGCGCCCTCCCTCAGCTCACGTTCCTCCACGGAATCCTCGAGAAATAATAGCTCCGCAATTGCAATCAATGGCCGGTTCACTAATCCATCCCATTAATGTGATTTCATAGCCATTTCCCCCCCTTCTCTGATCCACTCCTGCTTGCCTGGTTTTAGGCGAATCCTTCTTCGGCCATGTCGACCAGGAGGCGAACTTTGCTCAAGGTTATCGTTCTCGGCGACAGCGGGGTAAGGGGTTCCTCATCTTTGTTTCCTCCATCTTGATCTCGCCTTCTTACCTTGGATCCCTCCGTTTGGCTTCCTAGGTTTTGGCTGTTTCCTTTAACAATTGTCTGACTCTTATTTGGTCTATTTGTTTTGATGTGTAGTGTTGGAAAGACGTCGCTGATGAACCAGTATCCTTCGCCATCCTCTTTGTTTATTATCTTCTGTAAATCTGAGGTTTCCCTTCCAGTTTATAATTACTGATGTGGACTGTTTTTTTTTCCTTTTATTTGTCTTTTTTTTTTCGTAAACATGAAATGTCAATTACCTAGAATTGCACTCCCGTTGTTGTTTCACTGCAAACCAGAGATACGCGAGTTTCGGATCTCGGATTTATGGTGTTTATGGGTCGTTGTCGAACAATTTCTTCATGGTCTAATTGTTCTGTAGTCTTCTATCTGCATTTAGTGGTCTCTTAAACCTCACTATTAGATATGTGCACAAAAAGTTCACGCAGCAGTATAAGGCCACCATTGGCGCTGATTTTGTCACCAAGGAAATTTAGTTGATGATAGACTCGTTACCTTGCAGGTGAGTTTGAAAATTGAACGAACCATCTGCAAGCTTCTTATTCGTTCCCACATTTAGTGTTTGAATTGTGCATCATTTTGTGGTTTAGATCTGGGATACTGCAGGACAAGAAAGATTCCAGAGTCTTGGTGTTGCATTTTACAGAGGAGCTGACTGCTGCGTCTTGGTCTATGATGTTAATGTCCGAAGATCATTTGACACTCTTGATAACTGGCATGATGAATTTCTTAATCAGGTCCATAGTATTATCTTTTTGGCTTTCTAGCCTAACTTGGCATTTTTTAATTCTAACTTTGTATATCTTAATGCTTTTGTTTGTTGATTTTCCAAATATAAGCCCTTTTCTGATATTAGTTTTAAATACACCAGGATCTTTTTGGATTAATCATGAATTGACTCACCATACTAACCAAGTAACCAATGTCAGGTCTCGAGTCTTGTGTGGGATAAGTATATGAGTTTTCCCACACATCTCTGGTATCTACATTTCCTATAGTCTTCTTTGGTTCCTAGTTTGATCATCCAAGCATTTTCGTTTCTTTTAGAAGGTCTAGGATATATTTTTGTTGAGAGTCTCAGATTCTTGCATTTGATTGAGCTATTTCCATTCCAAGAAAATACCTGAGACTTTCCAAATATTTGATTTTGAATTCTTTGGCTACTTGGCTCTTGGGTGTGCTTCTCTATTGCTTAAGATCTATTGGTTAGAATAATATCTTCCATGTAGACAATAAGGATGGTGATTCTCCTTTGAGATGAACATTTAACAAAGAGGGTGTTATTCGTCTGACATTGTAGACAGCCACATTGCTTGACTACTCTCTCAAATTTGTCAAACCAAGCTCTTGGAGATTGTTTGAGTTGATATAATAATCGTTTCAGCCTATGAAGTTTGTTGATTACAACTTGAACTCCTGGATTTGAATCCAGGAGGGATGCTTATGTAAACTTCTTTCGTTGGGACTTCATTGAGGAAAGCGTTCTTGGCAGCTAATTGATGAAGTGGTCACTTTAAATTTGCACACCAGAAATACTCCCAAACTGTGTTCAATTTGGCTATAGGAGTGAAAACTTCTTCATAATCAATTCCATAAGATTGTGTGAATCCTTTTGCAACGAGTCGAGTCTTGAATCAATTGACACTTCTATCTTCTTTGTATTTAATTATGAAGATCTATTTGTAATCTTACAAGACACTTTCAAGATGGTAGCTTACTGAGCTTCCGTGTTCCCTTTTTCTCTAGTGCTCATATTTATTCTTCAAGAACAACCTTCCATTTCAGTATTGTGAGAGCTTCTTGTATGTATTTAGGAACCTGCGTTTGATCTAGACTTATCACAAAAGCCTTTGTACTTGTTAGATAGTCCCGCATATGGCACAAAGTTATACATTGGAAATTTTGTGCATTCTCTAACACCCTTTATTTTTGCAATAGGAAGATCACCATCTTTAAAAGACACAAATTAGAGTTACCTTATGGATCTTTTGATCTCTGAGTCCGGTTTCAATTCATGGATCTGCTCAAGGAGTACTTATTGCTCTATCTCCCTTTAATTCTTTTCCTCCTAGTATAGGTGATGAGGTCATTGTTGTTTTCGAATTGATTAATGTGGAATGAAGGCTAGAAAGACTTGGGATTTGGTTTGGCTGAATAGCATATAGAGAAGAAGAAATGTGTGGAAAAGAAATATTTAGAGGTTCAGACATTTCTGCAGGTGAGTCAAAAGTATGGGACCATGAATTTATTTTAGTGAGTAGGGACAATTTCTATCCGAGTATTGGCTGGATTTGATGAAGTGTGGGGAATATCTAGGTCAGTGTCCTCCGTATTGATATCCCAAAGTTGATATTCTTATGTGAAACTATTTTTCCTTGAATGTCAGATTGGGGACTATTCTTCCTTGAATGCCAGATTTGGGATAATATAGCTGATGTTTAATAAATGTAACATCCATGGAGCTATAAAATTTTTTGTGATTGGATATAATATTTGTACTATTTTTGATAGGAAGAATAACCCAAGAAAATATACTAATAGCTCTAGAATCAAGGTTTCCTTAGTGTTGGCTACGGATATAGATAAAAGTAGAACAACCAAGCAACCCGAGAGGGATGGATGGAGATATTAGCTGTGCAGTTGAGTGTGTTTTAAGTAGGATCTGACATGGGTTTTGGAATTTTAGGACTCGAGATCAAAAGCTCCTAAAAGTATTCTATTTATGAGGATATGAGATTAAAAGATATTATTGTTACCTTGTGGATCTTCTGATCTCGACTCCAGTTCCAATTATAGGATCCATGTCACATCAGACTGATATGAAATCTTTTGATATGAGATATGAGATGTTCTGTATGTTTTAAGGCATTAGATTTCTGAAGTAGCTTGCAATGAGTATGGCTTCCCCTAATACTATTTTGGTCTAGTTATAGTGAACATAAGAGATTGGACTACTTCTAGGAGATGTCTGTATCTTCTTTCGGCTATATCATTTTGTTGAATGTGTCAACCCAAGAGTTAGATGAATAATCCCTCGACTTCTTATGTAATCACTAAGAATGGGATGCAAAATATTCCTTTGCATTGTCTATTCTCAAATTTATATTTGTGGTTTGGAATTGAGTTTGAACCATGGCATTGAATTTTTAAAATATTGGACTTACCTCTTATATTTTTTCTTTTATTAGGAAAACCAATGAAAAACATTGTGATTTTTTGTAAGGTAGGTTAGGATAAGAATTTCAAACATATATTGCGCGTTGACAAATTTTATATCAAAAGTTGTTTGGATTTTTATCATTGAAAAGATATGGGAAAAGGTAAAAAATAAAGGAGAAATACAAAATTGTGTGAATTATAGCTGCACTAAGTAGATGAATCATACCATGAAATAAGAAAAAAAATGTTAGATGAAAATTAAGGAAACTAATGTGATCGAAAATTAATTTAGATTCATGCCTAAAAGTTTGACGATAGAAGCTATACATTTTCTTTCACAACTAATTGAAAAATATTGAGAAATGAAGCAAGACTTACATATTCATTGACCCAAAAAAAGATTATGAATATGATAAAGTTCTAAGGAAAATTATGAAGAGAATTATAGAATAGAAAGGTATATATATTAAGACAATTGAAGATATGTATCATGATGTAATCACAAGCTTGAACACTCTAGGTGCATTAACTGAAGTGTTTCTAAAACATAGGATTGCATCAACAATCAACTTTAAGTCCATATCTTTTTGCATTAGTTATGGATGAATATACTGGGCACATTCAAGATAAGTTATCATGGTATATATTTATAGAAAATATTGTTTTGATCAATGAGATTTGTGAAGGGGGAAATGCTAAATTAGAATCTTGGCGGGGACGTCGAAAGTTAAAGGTTTTAGATTTAGTAGAGTAAAAAATAGAATATATGAAATTTAAATTTAGTAGTAGACATAACAAAAAGGAGTATTGGCGTAGCGATAAAGTCATTGTCGTGTAATCTTGTGGTAACAGGTTGGAATAGCATAAACAACTTCTAGTAATATAAGGTAAGGCTGTGTACAATCAATTCAATATGGTCTGACTCGGCCGCGACCTGCATTCTCAGGAATTTCATGCATTGGGCTGCTCTTAGTAGTAGACGTAGCAAGATAATTGTTAAGATCGGAGATGATGAGTTATTTATAAGTGAAAATTTTAAGTATTTAAGATTATTTTTGTAAAAAGATAGAGGGGTAGATAGACAAGTTTTAGATACAAGCAGAATGATTGAAATATAGAAGCACGTTAGGTTTGTTTGTTTATTGTAATCGTGAGGTAATTTTAAAACATAAAGGAAAGTTATATAAAATGACAGTTGGATTTGCTATGTTATATAAAGTCAAATGCTAAGCTATGAAATGAGCACACGAGCAAAGATAAGGATGTTAAGGTATGTGCAAATATGATAAGAAATGAGAATATTAGAGAGAATGTTGAAGTTGCACCTATTGAGGAAAAACTTTGAGAAACATGTTTAAGATGATATGAATATATATTTAAGTGACCAATAAACACCCCTGTTAGGTGATGTGAGACCATGGCAAATACACATTTTAATCGAGGAAGAGAAAGAGCAAAGAAGAATTAGTTAACAACGATAAAATAGGATAAAATTCATTTAAATATAGAAAATGATATAATAGAGATCAAATCTAATGGCGTAGTAGGATCCATATAGTTGACTCCACTTAGTAGGATAAAAGTTTTGGTTGGTGTTGTTTTTATAGTAGTATTCACCTAAAGTAGTTCGAGTCTAAAGCATTCTTTAGCATTGCCACTCATCTTCCTTGAATCTAAGACTTAAAATTCACAAGAAATTGGAAAAACTTTAGCGACACAATTGTGATCGGTGGGTCTACTAACTGATTAAGTGATAGTAAATTGCACTTTAATTGAACCACTAAACAGACAAAGTTGAATGTTAGATCTTTTAAAAAGTTTACTTTTATGGTTCCAATCACTTTGATAAGTGATCCATCTACTATACTAACCACAACTGCTGCATAGGTTAAAAGTTGTTACACTCTATGTATCTCCAGTCATGCGATCTAAATCCACAATCCATAAATTCTTATTAATTTCAGTCATGCGATCTAAATCCACAATCCATAAATTCTTATTAATTTCAGTCATGCGATCTAAATCCACAATCCATAAATTCTTATTAATTTTCATTGTTCGATCTTGTTCCATGAATGTTCTTTGTACATATCAACTTGTTGCCAATAGTTTGTGAGTGTTGAATGCCACATTAATATTATCACACGTCACATGTAAGATATTATGGAGGAACTAAGACTTTTGTGGATATTTTGGAGGGTATGGACAAAGAAAATATTGAATGCACTTGTACATACTTGGAAGACGGTGTACGAGCACAATTTTAGCCCTAAGATTTTTTGGTAATTAGAGGGTGCTATGGTACTGGATAGATTTTGGTGGTAAATTTTTATTCAACTTAATCAAAAACATATTCTTCAATCCTACTTATAGATGATGCTACATCTAGAAAATAAGGAACGATAGCTTATCGAATAGTTTAAAAACAGCAACAACTAAAACAGGAATATATATATATATATATATATATATATAGTTGCTAGTACATCCAAGGATTGTTTAGGAGTTTACATTGAGCAGTGAAGGGGAGCCTTGGCGCAACAATAAAGTTGTTCACGTGTGACCTGGTCATAGTGGTCATGAGTTTGAGTTGCGAAAATAATATTTTAGAATGCAAGATAAGGCTGCGTACAATAGATCTTTCCTTGGGACACGCATTAGCAGGAGTTTAGTGTACCATGATGCCCTTTTTACGTACGGAAGTCAGAATATTCTCATTATATATTTTTAAAAATATCATTATCATCTACTAAGAAGAGTTGGATCTCCTAAGTGAGTAGATATTAAAATGTTATAGATTCCCCCGGGATAATGATGCAATGGTTAGGCCCTCCAATGGATAACTAAGGGATCTAAGGTTTGAATCTCAACTGTGACGCATTGTAGGAGATTTTCTCTCTAGTGAGAAGTGGGCCTATGAATGTTGACCATCTGGATGGGCCTCCATGAGCGCTTCCTGATTTACCTTGGTGGCCGGTAGAAAACTTCTATGGGGCCAGGCCGGTCATTCCCAAGATTAGTTGGTTCGAAGAGCTAGATACCTGGTGCCAATTAAAAAATATATTATAGATCTTCAAACAAAGACCTTAAGCAAAGAATATTTATTTCAAGTTAAGGAGTTTTTTTTGTGCCTGTTGGATTTTATCAAACTTTTCTAGTGCCAATTTGCAAAGTTCTTCTCCTATATAATTCTAATAATAGATAGATTATGTTGATGAGTTTTACCATAAAACACAACATGGTGATTGAGAAGAATGTGTTGTGAATTGAAAATTTTTTGAAAATCAGTTTGGTTTTGTGCATGGAAGATCAAATATATATCAAGTCATGTATTGGTTTACCACATTTTGACAGTAGGCTTGGCATTGTTGCTGACATCTTAACAGTTGACTTGTGGTGTCATAGCTGATATCTAAAAACTTGCTTGCTAATTTAACATTGCTTGACAGAGCGTAGTTATCTAATTTAGATGAATAAGTTTTGACGA